>CM033471.1:254573624-254653169 GCA_019447015.1 Hymenochirus boettgeri | reverse complement strand
GTATAAAAGGATACGGTTGGTATCACTATGTAACAGGAATCACCGGGACTTGTTTAAAGGATAAGGTTGGCATTCACTATGTAACAGGGATCACGGGGACTCTGTATAAAAGGATAAGGTTGGTATCACTATGTAACAGGAATCACCGGGACTCTGATAAAGGACTAAGGTTGTATCATAGTAACGGAATCACCGGGCTCTGTATAAAGGATAAGGTTGGTATCACTATGTACAGGGATCACCGGGACTCTGTGTATAAAGGATAGGTGGTATCACTATGTAACAGGAATCAGTGGGACTCTGTATAAGTAATAAGGTTGGTATCACATGTAACACAAATCACTGGGACTCTGTATAAATAACAAGGTTGGTATCACAATGTACAGAAATCACCGGACTCTGTAAAAAGGATAAGGTGGTATCACTGTTTAACAGGAATCACTGGACTCAGTATAAAGTATAAGGTTGGCATACACTATGTAACAGGAATCACCGGGACTCTGTATAAAGGATACGGTTGGCATCACTATGTAACAGGAATCACGGGACTCTGTATAAAGGATAAGGTTGGTATCACTATGTAACAGGAATCACCGGGACTCTGTTTAAAGGATAAGGTTGGCATCACTAGTAACAGGGATCACGGGACTCTGTATAAAGGATAAGGTTGGTATCACTACTGTAACAGGATCACCGGGACTCTGTATAAAGGATAAGGTGGTTATCAATATGTAACAGAGAATCACGGGACTCGTATAAAGGAAAGGTGGTATCACTATGTAACAGGGATCACCGGGACTCTGTATAAAGGATAAGGTGGTATCACTAGTAACAGGATCACCGGGATCTGTATAAAGGATAAGGTTGGTATCACTACGTAACAGGAATCCCGGGACTCTGTATAAAGGATAAGGTTGTGGTATCACTATGTAACAGAATCACGGGATCTGTATAGGATAAGGTTGGCATCACTATGTAACAGGGATCACCGGGACTCTGTATAAGGATAAGGTTGGTATCACTATGTAACAGGATCACCGGGACTCTGTATAAAGGAAAGGTTGGTATCACTATGTTACAGGGACACGGGGACTCTGTATAAAAGGATAAGGTTGGTATCACTATGTACAGGAATCACCGGGACTCTGTATAAGGATAAGGTTGGTATCACTATGTAACAGGAATCACCGGACTCTGTATAAAGGATAAGGTTGGTATCACTATGTAACAGGGATCACCGGGACTCTGTATAAAAGGATAAGGTTGGTATCACTACGTAACAGGAATCACCGGGACTCTGTATAAAGGATAAGGTTGGCATCACTATGTACAGGGATCACCAGGACTCTGTATAAAGGATAAGGTTGGTATCACTATGTAACAGGAATCACGGGATTCGTATAAAGGATAAGGTTGGCATCACTATGTAACAGGGATCACGGGACTGTATAAGGGATAAGGTTGGTATCACTATGTAACAGGAATCACCGGGACTCTGTATAAAGGATAAGGTTGGTATCACTATGTAACAGGGATCACGGGGACTCTGTATAAAAGGATAAGGTTGGTATCACTATGTAACAGGAATCACCGGGACTCTGTATAAAGGATAAGGTTGGTATCACTATGTAACAGGAATCACCGGGACTCTGTATAAAGGATAAGGTTGGTATCACTATGTAACAGGGATCACCGGGACTCTGTATAAAAGGATAAGGTTGGTATCACTACGTAACAGGAATCACGGGACTTGTATAAAGGATAAGGTTGGCATCACTATGTAACAGGAATCACCAGGACTCTGATAAAGGATAAGGTTGGCATCACTATGTAACAGGAATCACAGGACTCTGTATAAAGGATAGGTTGGTATCACTATATAACAGGAATCACCCGGATTCTGTATAAAGGATAAGGTTGGCATCACTATGTAACAGGGTCACGGACTCTGTATAAAGGATAGGTTGGTATCACTATGTAACAGGAATCACCGGGACTCTGTATAAAGGATAAGGTTGGCATCACTATGTAACAGGAATCACCGGGACACTGTATAAAGGGTAAGGTTGGTATCACTATGTAACAGGAATCACTGGGACTCTGTATAAAGGATAAGGTTGGTATCACTATGTAACAGGAATCACCGGGACTCTGTATAAAGGATAAGGTTGGTATCACTATGTAACAGGGATCACGGGACTCTGTATAAAGGATAAGGTTGGTATCACTATGTAACAGGAATCACCGGGACTCTGTTATAAAGGATAAGGTTGGTATCACTATGTAACAGGAATCACCGGGACTCTGTATAAAAGGATAAGGTTGGTATCACTATGTAACAGGGATCACCGGGACTCGTATAAAGGATAAGGTTGGTATCACTAGTAACAGGAATCACCGGGACTCTGTATAAAGGATTAGGTTGGCATCACTATGTAACAGGATCCCAGGGATCTGTATAAAGGATAGGTTGGTATCACTATGTAACAGGATCACCGGGATCTGTATAAAGGATAAGTGGTGGCATCACTATGTAACAGGGATCACGGGACTCTGTATAAGGATAAGGTTGGTATCACTATGTAACAGGAATCACCGGGACTCTGTATAAGGATAAGGTTGGTACATATGTAACAGGGATCACGGGGACTCTGGATAAAAGGATAAGGTTGGTATCACTATGTAACAGGAATCACCGGGACTCTATATAAAGGATAAGGTTGGTATCACTATGTAACAGGAATCACCGGGACTCTGTTATAAAGGATAAGGTTGGTATCACTATGTAACAGGATCACCGGGACTTGTATAAAGGATAAGGTTGGTATCACTAAGTAACAGGAATCACCGGGATCTGTATAAAGGATAAGGTTGGCATCACTATGAACAGGATCACCGGACTGTATAAAGGATAAGGTTGGCATCACTATGTAACAGGAATCACCAGGACTCTGTATAAAGGATAAGGTTGGTATCACTATATAACAGGAATCACCGGGATTCTGTATAAAGGATAAGGTTGGCATCACTATGTAACAGGGATATACGGACTTGTATAAAGGATAAGGTTGGTATCACTATGTAACAGGAATCACCGGGACTCTGTATAAAGGATAAGGTTGGCATCACTATGTAACAGGAATCACCGGGACACTGTATAAAGGGTAAGGTTGGCATCACTATGTAACAGGAGATATTACTGACACAGGGTAACAGTATGTCCAACCTTGCAAACTTCAACTCCCAGAATGTTGGCAGCTTTCGGGCAGTTTAGAGTGTAACGTCTAAAGTGCCAAGGTTGGCACAGTGTTGCAGTCGGGCCACTCTTGCTTTAACGTGTAGTGCTAAAGTGGATGTCAAATCTGAGCCCTCTAACTACTAGTACTACAATTCCCAGCATCCTCAGCGACATTATCCAGGGGGTATTGTAGTTCACACACTGCATCCATGTCCCATTGACTGACAGTGCCCTGTACACAGATAACGGTCCGTGTAATATCACATACCCGCCTGCCACATCCCAGGAACACGCTCCTCAATATCATCCCGATTCCCGGTTTCTGTCACATGAAAGAACCTCACTGGAAGGTCAATGTCGCGCATGCATTGTCTTCCGTCGCGTTTGCTGACGTCATTGAAGCACTTGCCCTTTCTTTCTTCCATATGTGTTTGCAGACCGGTGCAAAAAACACCCCCAGTGGTACCTGATAACCTGCAGCTTGTGATTATTATTATATTATATGGGACCATGGCCAGCCGCACTGTGGATCGTATCAATAGTATTATGGCTAAAGGGGAGACAATGACTGCTTTAAACCAAACTACACACTAAGATGCACACTACCCAGCGTTCAAAGCGTAAATCCCGCTACACAGCACAATGGCATGGTCGCTCGTTTCCTTGCCCTTTCATGTTGCACATAGCACGCGTTTCGCGCCAAAAATGGTAATCGCATGCTCTAAGAAAACGCGCAGTGGGCAGAGTGGGTACATTGACTTAACATTGCCATGCGCTAGCGCAATGCAAAACATGGGCGAAATTGCCTTAAAATGCCTAGTGTGGTCTAGACCTGAACAACTGGTGTTTCAATACCCAATAACGAAACACAAGAGAATGACATCATATACGCCGTGCAGTGAAGAGTGAATTGTATATGGGGAGACCAAACAGCAGCTGCCACCAACGTATGGCCCAGCACAGAGAACCAATTCCTTGCTAATGCCAAATGGTGTCTGGACAAATCTTGTTTTTGGGACGATTGGACACATACCAGGATATTTATTGCCAAACAGATTGTGTTGTACAAGTCATTCTGAATTGAGAAAGTCAGTCAGATGAAAAAACTAAACTTCAAGTCAGTTGATGTAACCGATTATCACAGAATTACAGTTTACTGATAATGTACGGCATGGTAATGTAGTGTGGATAAAGTGCAGTATTAATTCTAATGTACAGTATAATGATACTCTACAGTATGGAATGCTGTAAACTGTGTGGTGCGTATACTAACTGTGTGGTGCTGAACATTTTCCAAAGCAGGTTTGGTTTAATTTTGCCATGCCGCACCTCTAAAGTCCCGATAATTAAAGGACAATTTACTCACCTTCCCTCCGCTCTCTTCCTTAGTCAGTATTTTCTACACGACGCGAGGACCTGAACCGCTAGGTCCTCACCCCGGGTTTGTTTAATCCACGGCACATACTTAGTTACACTCTGCTCCAGTAGGCTCTGCAACGAGCGCTCTTCCTATTGGCCTCGTCGCCGACGGGGAGGAGGGGGCGGGGCCTACTGGAGCAGAGTGTAACTAAGTATGTGCCGCAAGTTAAGCAAACCCAGGGGTGAGGACCTAGCGGTTCAGGTCCTTGGTAGAAAGTACTAACTAAGAAGAGGAGCGGAGGGAAGGTGAGTATAATTGTCCTTTAAATGTATTTATGTGCACCACTGGAATAAGATTGGATTAATTAAATATTCAATCATATGAATAATGGGGGGAAAATGTGCCGTGACCCGGAGTTGCTGCGGCCACAACGCAGAGTACTAACTTCTAACGATCACGGCACACCACATGGTGAGTCAAGCTAGTAGCAGCTCCAATAAGGACAACACTGTCCCTTTATGCTGTAATAAATTAAACAAAAGAACTAAACAAGGTTTCCCATTGTATCCTAGAATTATGAATGAAGCCGTTAGTGAATGTCTGGCAAAGAGAACTAGAAATAAAAAGTTCCAACACATTGCTCTAAGACTGGGTATTCAGCTGCCCCAGGAGTTGGTTTTTATTGGTTTGACACCCACACACTGAATATATAATATATATATATAAACCACTGGCATTTACCAATATGAATCTATTGTCCCCGGGGCTTGAAAAGAGAGAAAACCGCCACGTTTCAGTCACAGGAACCACTCTAGGCAATGGGCCAATTCCTTGTGTAACACTAGCAAGTCTATACCAGGACTTCACTGTGTAGAGGATATGTTGGAACAATAGAGGGAAGAAAGCGGGTCTGTTCATGGGTGGGACTGGGGAACCCAAAGTGCAAAGTATCAAGACTCAGCACCAGTTTATGAATAATATAAAAACATCAATTTTGAGAAAAGTTTCAAGCTTGGGTTTTTTTTTTTAAAGTGCTTTATTGGCTTCTCTATATTTTGCTTTGTATTTTTAGTTCCCCTTTAAATGTTAACCATTGTTCTTTCAACAAATTCTTTTTAAAGTGCATGTCCACCCTTAAAAAAACTTTGGATATGCGGTAGGGCTTGCTCCCCAGCCCCAACCGCATTAATCTCATTGCCAGAAACTCCCCCGATCTTTACTTACCTTCCCTCTCTCCTCCGCCAACACTGCCCGGCCCTCTGCATGCATGGAACTGCAAGCAGAGGACGGGACCGGCAGCCGCGTCTGTGATTAGCTGAGAGGCAGCCAATCACGGATGTGGTGCCGGCAGTTCAAACCGCCGGAGGAGAGAGGGAAGGTAAGTTGAGATCAGGGGAGTTCTGCAAATAAAATTAATGCGGTTGGTGCTGGGGGAGGAAGCTACCACATATCAAAGGGTTTAATGATAGGGGGAGGGAGACCAAAACGGGAGGGAGAGGGAGGGGGGAGGGCTGCTCAGAGCATGCCACAAACCTCTCAGAGGAAGCCTCAGAGGCGGGAAACAATTTCCCCCTCTGCTAGGCTCCTGGTGGCCAGTTTTTCTGACTTTGGAGGGGATTGAGGGCAACCAATTGGATCTGGGATGTAAGGTAAGGATTTTTCTACACTACAGAGTGGGGCCAGTAGTGGGTTAAATTGGAATTTGGGGGTGGACATGCCCTTAAAAACAACTTTATAAAGATGTCCACTAGAGGGTGCAGCTGACCTATGCATTAGAGCCATGTTAACGGTATTGAGTTTAAAGTGAACTAACAGGGAGATAACTCAATAAAAGTTCTTATTGTTAAAAATGGTGTTAATTTTGCCCCAACCAATCGATCTTATTTAACATTTGAAAGCTAAATCTGATTGGTTGGAGCAAAATTAGCACCATTTTTAACGATAAGAACTTTTATGAATCTCCCTGTAAGGGTCATATTGGAAAGCTATTGTCTCTACCATGTTCTGCAAATTCATCATCAGCAGCTTGCTCAATCAGAGAGTTTATGTGTATAGAAGTTACGCTAGGTACATACGGGCCAGAATTTCAACCTGACAAATTGTTTGAAATTTCGTTTGGCGTGACCAATCGTATGGTTATTAGAACAATATTTTCGTAATACAAAATGTCAGTTGCAGGGTGGAGCTTATTTAATAACCGCCTTGATCCACTCCCCAGCCCGCCTAACCATACCTCCACTGAACAAAGCAGGGTGCTCCGGGACAGACCATTCAGACCCATTGAATTGGAGGATTTACCACAAAGTCAGCTATATAGGTCGGGGATATTCCACCTTTAGCATGAATGATAGTGGGCTTACAACCAGCAACCGACTGTACTTGCAGTAAAACCAGGGTGATGCACAGGGAGAGGCACTTTTGTCAGGGTGATGCACAGGGAGAGGCACTATTGTCAGGGTGATGCACAGGAGAGGCAATATTGTCAGGGTGAACAGGGGTGATGCACAGGGACAGGCACTATTGTCAGGGTGAACAGGTGATGCACAGGGACAGGCACTATTGTCGGGTGAACAGGGTGATGCACAGGGAGAAGCACTATTGTCGTGTGATGCAGAGGCACTTAGTCAGGTGAACAGGGTGATGCAGAGGCACTTTGTCAATCCCAGGATTTACCAAAGGTAAATGTGGCTTTGGGATGAGGATTATGAGATTTTGTACAATAGAAACTACACTGCACCAAAGTTACAGATGTGAAACACAAAATCTATGTAACTTCCCCTTAAAACCCATATTATACATGTGTTAGCAAGGCCAAGCTATCACATTACCGTTATCCATGAACACGAGACCGGAGAGGTATCAGAGCAGATTCAGATTTCACACACAATCTATCATCTGTAGCTAAACACTGGTTCCCCGGGGATGCTGGGAACTGTAGTTTACAACAGCTGGAAATCGACCGTTTTTATTTCTTTTGCTAGATGATATGACGGCAGCTGTGCGCTAAACCTTCCTACCATTCCTACAAACACAGTGGATCTCTTCTATATATACAATCATTATTAGCCTAGTTAATTATCCTTAAATGAAAATAACCTGTAAATCAATAGGTTGCTAATAAAATCCCTCCATATGAATCCAATCCACAATGATTATTGGCACCATTTTTACTGTTTTTATTGTCAGAGAATATAAATTCTTTTACCCATGTAGGTTTACTTGACCTTTTAAATAGCAAGTAGCTTGTTTGTGATCAGTACAGTCACAGTGCAAAGGTCTAGGCTGTGAGCATCCACCTAATGGGAACCATACGTACAGCACATGTGAGCCGATCTCCCACAGGCAGATAACGGGTTCCTATGTAGTAAACTTGAGCCAATGGGTGGGAGCGCTATGAAGTTTCCTTTAGATTCTACTTTTCAAGGCCTCAGGCTCCTGCAGATCCTTCCCCACAGATGATGAACGATCTGCCAGAAGACATGATATTGCCAAGAGTTTCGATCCTATGGGGATTCTACAGCCTTCGGACAGCAAAGTCAATCCTAGTTGAAAGCAAATGCTTGAGTTGTGGATCTGCAAAAATCTCGAAAGTGATATTGAAAACTGAGCTAAATGCAACTGAAAGGAGCTTTGTTTGGACAAGCCTCAGATGTGACTTATTCATGCAAAATGTCTTATTACCGCTCTGACAAAACACTGCAACACAATGGAACTGTCTGCACTAATGCATTAACATGGACTGTGTAGACTAGTCTTGAGGCTTCTCCTAATCTTCCAACTGAATCTTGACCAAGCATCTTCCCTGTAGGAAGACATGCAGCTACTTCTTGAGTATAAGGTGATGATTGTCAAAGCCACATTTCCTCTGGCCTAAAACTAGACAACAAACCAAATTGTTTTATTCCTTTTATTAACTAAACTAGCTAATCCATCATAGATCTGAAGGCCTCTATCAGAAGGCATGATGTCAATCCACTGTAAATTGTTAATGCACCTAATCTGCCAAGCCATTGATACCTGATGTCCTTAAACAGAGATCCTTTCCAGCTCCAATGTTCTCTTCCTGGTCCTTCCAGGTAGCAGCCATCATCAAAGGATACGGTTGGTATCACTATGTAACAGGAATCACCGGGACTCTGTATAAAGGATAAGGTTGGTATCACTATGTAACAGGAATCACCGGGACTCTGTTTAAAGGATAAGGTTGGCATCACTATGTAACAGGGATCAGGGGGACTCTGTATAAAAGGATAAGGTTGGTATCACTATGTAACAGGACGGCTTGCGCGAACAGCCGCCGGGCCGACCCTGTTCACCTGACAATAGTGCTGTCCTGTGCATCACCGTTCACCTGACAATAGTGCCTCTCCTGTGCATCACCATGACAATAGTGCCTCTCCCTGTGCATCACCTGACAAATAGTGCCTCTCCCTGTGCATCACCCTGGTTATCAGACGCTAACAGTGTGGTGCTGGTTGTAAGCCCACTATCATTCTGCTAAAGGTGGAATATCCCCGGACCTATATAGCTGACTTGTTGGTAAATCCTCCCATTCAATGGGTCTGAATGGTTGTCCCGGAGCACCCGCTTTGTTCAGTGGAGGTATGGTTAGGCGGGCTGGGGAGTGGATCAAGGCCGGTATTAATAAGTCCACCCTGCAACTGACATTTGTTAGATTACGGAAGAATATTTGTTCTTATAAACCATACGATTGGTCACGCCAAAAGAAATTTCAACAATTGTCAGGTTTAAATTCTGGCCGTATGTACCTAGCGTAACTTCTATACACATAAACTCTCTGATTGAGCAAGCTGCTGATGATGGAATTTGCAGAACATGGTAGAGACAATAGCTTTCCAAATATGACCCTTACAGGGAGATTCAATAAAAGTTCTTATCGTTAAAAATGGTGCTAATTTTGCTCCAACCAATCAGATGTTAGCTTTCAAATGTTAAAAGATCTGATTGGTTGGGGCAAAATTAACACCATTTTTAACATAAGAACTTTTATTGAGTTATCTCCCTGTTAGTTCACTTTAAACATCAATACCGTTAACATGGCTCTAATGCATAGGTCAGCTGCACCCTCTAGTGGACATCTTTATAAAGTTGTTTTTAAAGGGCATGTCCACCCCCAAATTACAATTTAACCCACTACTGGCCCACTCTGTAGTGTAGAAAAAATCCTTACCTTACATCCCAGATCCAATTGGTTGCCCTACAATGCCCTCCAAAGTCCAGAAAACTGGCCGCCAGGAGCTAGCAGAGGGGGAAATGTTTTCCGCTCTGAGCTTCCTCTGAGAGGTTTGTGGCATGCTCTGAGCAGCCTCCCCCTCCCTCTCCCTCCCGTTTTGGTCTCCCTCCCCCTATCATTAAACCCTTTGGATAGTGGTAGGGCTTCCTCCCCCAGCACCAACCGCATTAATTTATTTGCAGAACTCCCCTGATCTCAACTTACCTTCCCTCTCTCCTCCGGCGGTTTGAATGCGGCAGCCACATCCGTGATTGGTGCCTCTCAGCTAATCACAGACGCGGCTTCCGGTCCGTCCTCTGCTTGCAGTTCCATGCAAGCAGAGGGCCGGGCAGTGTGGGCGAGGAGAGAGGGAAGGTAAGTAAAGATGGGGAGTTTCTGGCAATGAGATAATGCGGTTGGGGCTGGGGAGCAAGCCCTACCGCATATCCAAAGTTTTTTTAAAGGGTGGACATGCACTTTAAAAAAGAAATTTGTTGAAAGAACAATGGTTAACATTTAAAGGGGAACTAAAAATACAAATGCAAAATATAGAGAAAGCCAATAAAGCACTTTAAAAAAAAAAACCCAAGCTTGAACTTGTACTTTCTCAAAATTGAGTTTTTATTATTATTCATAAACTGTGCTGAGTCTTGATACTTTGCACTTTGGGTTCCCCAGTCCCACCCATGAACAGACCCGCTTTCTTCCCTCTATTGTTCCAACATACCTCTACACAGTGAAGTCCTGGTATAGACTTGCTAGTGTTACACAAAGGAATTGGCCCATTGCCCTGAGAGTGGTTCCTGTGACTGAAACGTGGGGTTTTCTCTCTTTTCAAGCCCCGGGGGACAATAGATTCATTATTGGTAAATGCCAGTGGTTTTTATATATATATATATATATATATTCAGTGTGTGTGTGTCAAACCAATAAAAACCAACTCCTGGGGCAGAGAATACCCAGTCCTTAGAGCAATGTGTTGGAACTTTTATTTTCTAGTTCTCTTTGCCAGACATTCACTAACGGCTTCATTCATAATTCTAGGATACAATGGGGAAACCTTGTTTAGTTCTTTTGTTTAATTTAATTACAGCATGAAAGGGACAGTGTTGTCCTTATTGGAGCTGCTACTAGCTTGACTCACCATGTGGTGTGCCGTGATCGTATAGAAGTTAGTACTTGCGTTGTGGCCGCAGCAACTCCGGGTCACGGCACATTTTCCCCCCATATTCAATATGTGAATATTTTATTAATCCAAATCTTACTTCCAGTGGTGCACATAAATACATTTAAAGGACAATTATACTCACCTTCCCTCCACTCTCTTCTTAGTTAGTACTTTTACCAAGGACCTGAACCGCTAGGTCCTCACCCCTGGGTTTGCTTAACTTGCGGCACATACTTAGTTACACTGCTCCAGTAGGCCCCGCCCCCTCCTCCCCGTCGGCGACGAGGCCAATAGGAAGAGACGCTCGTTGCGAGCTACTGGAGCAGAGTGTAACTAAGTATGTGCCGTGAGTTAAACAAACCCAGGGGTGAGGACCTAGCGGTTCAGGTCCTCGTCCGTGTGGTAGAAATACTGACAAGGAAGAGGAGCGGAGGGAAGGTGAGTAAAATTGTCCTTTAATTATGGGATTTAGAGGTGCGGCATGGCAAAATTAAACCAAACCTGCTTTTGGAAAATGTATCAGCACCACACAGTTAGTATCAGCACCACCAAGTTACAGCATTCCATACTGTAGAGTATCATTATACTGTACATTAGAATTAATACTGCACTTTATCCACACTACATTATCCATGCCTACATTATCAGTAATACTGTAATTCTGTGATAATCAGTTACATAACTGGACTTGGAAGTTTAGTTTTTTCATCTGACTGAATTTCTCAATTCAGAATGACTTGTACAACAATTTGTTTGGCAATAAATATCCTGGTATGTGTCCCAAAAAAACAAGATTTGTCCAGACGACCATTTGGCATTAGCAAGGAATTGGCTCTCTGTGCTGGGCCATACGTTGGTGCAGCTGCTGTTTGGTCTCCCATATACAATTCACTCTCACTGCATGCGTATATGATGTCATTCTTCTTGTGTTTCGGTATTGGGTATTGAAAACACCAGTTGTTCAGGTCTAGACCCACTAGGCTATTTTAAGGCAATTTCGCCCATGTTTGCATTGCGCTAGCGCATGGCAATGTTAAGTCAATGTACCCACTCTGCCCACTGCGCGTTTTGTAGAGCATGCGATTACCCTTTTTGGCGCGAAACGCGTGCTATGTGCAACATGAAAGGGCAAGGAAACGAGCGACCATGCCATGTGCTGTTGTAGCGGGATTTACGCTTTTGAACGCGGGGTAGTGTGCAGTCTTAGTGTGTAGTTGGTTTAAAAGCAGTCAGTGTCTCCCTTTAGCCATAATACTATTGATACGATCCACAGTGCAGCTGGCATAGGTCATATAATATAATAATAATCACAAGCTGCAGGTTATCAGGTACCACTAGGGGCAGTTAGGGATCCTGCACCGGTCGCAAACACATATGGAAGAAAAGAAAGGGCAAGTGCTTCAATGACGTCAGCAAAGCGCGACGGAAGACAATGCATGCCGACGCATTGACCTTCCAGTGAGGTTTTTCATGTGACGAAACCGGGGATCGGGATGATATTGAGGAGCGTGTTCCTGGGATGTGGCAGGCGGGTATGTGATATTACACGGACCGTTATCTGTGTACAGGGCATGTCAGTCAAGGGACATGGATGCAGTGTGTGAACTACAATACCCCCTGGGATAATTCGCTGAGGATGTGGAATTGTAGTACTAGTAGTTAGAGGGCTCAGATTTGACATCCACTTTAGCACTACACGTTAAGCAAGAGTGGCCCGACTGCAACACTGGGTCCAACCTTGGCACTTTAGACGTTTACAATCTACTACAACTGCCCGAAAGCTGCCAAAGCATTCTGGAGTTGAAGTTTGCAAGGTGGACATGACTGGTTACCCTGTGTCAGTAATATTCTCCTGTTACATAGTGATGCCAACCTTATCTTTAACAGAGTCCCGGTGATTCCTGTTACATAGTGATGCCAACCTTATCTTTATACAGAGTCCTGGTGATCCCTGTTACATAGCGAGCCAACCTTATCCTTTATACAGAGTCCCGGTGATTCTGTTACATAGGTGCCAACCTTATCCTTTATACAGAGTCCCGGTGATCCCTGTTACATGTGATACCAACCTTATCCTTTATACAGAGTCCCTGGTGATCCTGTACATAGTGATGCAACCTTATCCTTTAACAGAGTCCCGGTGATCCTGTTACATAGTGATACCAACTATCCTTTTATACAGAGTCCCGGTGATCCCTGTTACATAGTGATACCAACCTTATCCTTTATACAGAGTCCGTGATTCCTGTTACATAGTGATACCAACCTTATCCTTTATACAGAGTCCCGGTGATTCCTGTTACATAGTGATACCAACCTTATCCTTTTATACAGAGTCCCCTGATCCCTGTTACATAGTGATGCCAACCTTATCCTTTATACAGAGTCCCGGTGACCTGTTACATAGTGATAACCAACTTATCCTTATACAGAGTCCGGTGATCCCTGTTACATAGTGAGCCAACCTTATCCTTTATACAGAGTCCCGGTGATCCTGTTACATAGTGATACCAACCTTATCCTTTATTACAGAGTCCGGTGATCCTGTTACATAGTGATACCAACTTATCCTTTATACAGAGTCCGTGATTCCTGTTACATAGTGATCCAACCTTATCCTTTTATACAGAGTCCCGGGATGGTTGGTATCACTATGTAACAGGAATCACCGGGACTCTGTTTAAAGGATAAGGTTGGCATCACTATGTAACAGGGATCACGGGGACTCTGTATAAAAGGATAAGGTTGGTATCACTATGTAACAGGAATCACCGGGACTCTGTATAAAGGATAAGGTTGGTATCAGTATAAAGGATAAGGTTGGTATCACTATGTAACAGGAATCACCGGGACTCTGTATAAAGGATAAGGTTGGTATCACTATGTAACAGGGATCACCGGGACTCTGTATAAAGGATAAGGTTGGTATCACTATGTAACAGGATCGTTTAAAATGGTGCTCATTTTGCCCCAACCAATCAGAATTATTTAACATTTGAACAGCTAACATCGATTGGTTTGGCGTAAAATTGCCCCATTTTTACGATAAGAACTTTTATTGAATAACCTGTTAATGCCATACATACTGCATTACTCTATATTTACCCAGTTTGTGCAGGTTATACTTTAATAAAATGTGACCCACAGACTTCCAAGTAGTGTTGCAGATAGGGAGGGAACATTGCTCATCCTACACACATGGTAGTGAACAAATTGTTGGGGTTTATCTCTCTATTACTTACATGAACCTTCACCAGCTTTCTATATCCACAGTATTTGGCCTATTATTCCAGAAAAGGGAACTTTATACAAGTTCCAAGAGAAAAATAACCATCCAAGACTGGATTACAGTGCAGCCTGATTGTAACTTTTCTCTATAAACTGTTCTTATGACCAAGTTTGTCCACACCCGTGATTTTCCTTCCAGCCCGCCTGTTTTGTCAGCAACGACGTGCTCTGCAAGAAACGCAATTCCTATTGTCCAGTTTCTGGGCTGAAGGTGCAGAGAGCTGGACTGTTATAAACATTATCTTAAGGTTCAACTCTAGACCCAGCGACAGATCCACATTCAAGTAAGGGCATTAAAGAGGATCTACCAAAGTGTCATTCACGCCACTAGTTTCTCCCCCATCCTGCTATGATGTCCTTCAATAATCCACTTCTTAGTAACCTAGATAGTGACCCAAGGGAACCAATATGTGAATGTAAATAATAACAGGAACAATGTCACCAAAAAGATACAAAATGGTTTGTTTTTATTTACAAAGGAAAAAAAAAAAGTCAGAGTTGTGTAACGTTGTCTATTCAAGGGAAATCGCTTGTAAGGAAGATGAACGGGTACGGGACGAGTAACGGGAATCTGCCACAGCAGCCTCTCTTCCAGGAAATCCACAGCGCTGACAGTCAATACCACAGTGTCGTGTTTTAAACATACTGTACACACTGAGACCTGGAGTACCAAGAACAAGGGAGATTAATAGATCACCTCTGGGTTAAAAAAGGATGAAGCCTCAGTAACAGTACTCAGGGTAAGGACCTGAACCACTGGGTCTCTAACATACTTTCATTTGCAGTAATTTATATGGAAAACTTACATAAAGCTCCTGGCCCCTTTCTAAGTACTGGACTAGTTTCTAAATAACTGATGGCTGTAACCTCACCTATACAATTCTGCAATACTAAGGACTACATTTAGACAAGGAAACAAAGAGAGATATGAGTTAATTCATTGGGAGGTTATATCACCGGCCTCTGAAGGTTCCAGGTAAACATACATTTATGTTATTCCCCTTATAGCAAACGTAAACAGAAAAAGCAAAACCTCATTTGGTGTAATACAATGTGTAACGCGGTACATTAGTGTTTAAATTCATGAAAAGGATTAAAGACAGTTGAATCCCTTGCTTTAAAAGACTGGCAAACTGGTGTATAGTAACAAAGAGGAGGCTAAGATTTCAAACTCCCCTTCTTCTCTGTCGGATTTTGTATTTAAAAAGGCTGTAACTTGAATTTTAAACTCAAATCAATAAACTATTAACGGGAAAAAGATGGCGCAGCTTACACAAGCAAAAGCCTCCTGAAAACCAGCCATATTCTTTACAGTGGACTTACCATGGCAGGAATGTACAGATCTTAAATGAGAGTGAGCAAAAATGAAGCGCAAGCACACGGTCCAAAACAAAACCAGAAAGACAGGAAAAGACAAACGAAGAGGAAGGATAACACATGGGGCCAAAAACCAACACTAACTACCATAACCCAGGCACTCATTATGTCCTCTAAAATTGTCCTCTATGCATAACTCTCATTCGCCAAGAGTAACCCCTGCTGAACCCCATATTTCGCTAAGAACTCCTCCAAATGGCATAACCCTTCCTATAATTCCCAGTTCCGAGAGAAAACGCCGCCGGGCCAGTACAACCCGGCCAGGAAGGGCACAGGTGCGCGAGAAACGAACGTCCGCCCAAGGGGGCCAGGGAAACCACGGCCGAGAAGGGAAGAGGCCCGAGTAACGACGCCAGGGGCCCGATAACCCCTACCGATGAACGCGCATGAGGCCGAGACAAACCCGGCCAGGGGGCCCTAGAAACCCCGGCCGAGAAGGCACAGGGAGGCGAGAAACCGCCAGGGGCCAGAAACCCCCGAAGAAGATGGTCCCATATAACGCCTCCCAGGTTTCAAGAAACCCCCCGAAATGAAGAGCCCAAAACGCCGGCCCTAGGGGCTAGAACCCCGGCCGAGACGTCGATTCCGATACAACTCCGCCCAGGTTCCAGAGAACCCCCCTGCCTATAAGTGCCCGACTAGAACACGCCCAGGGGGCCAGAGAAACCCCGGACGAGAAGGGCCGACAGAAAACGCGCCCAGGGGCCAGACAACCCGGCCGAGAAGGGACAGGGAGCGAGAGAACGCCGCCCAGGGGCGCCAAGAAACCACGGCCGAGAGAGGTAGAGGGCCAGAAGAACGCCGCCCAGGGCCATAGAACCCCGGGCCAGAACGGCGCAGAGGGCCCGAGACAACCCGGCACGGGGGCCAATAAACCCGGCCAGATAGGGCACAGGGCGCGAGAGAACGCCGCCAGTCGGGCCAGAAACTCCAGGCCGAGATAAGGCCGCGGAAAACCCGCATCACAGTAAACGCCAAAACCCGAAAACCCCCCAGCCGATAACCCCTTCCTATAATTCTCATATTTCCCTATACAATCCTCCCAGTTTCCATATAACCCTTCCTATAATTCCCTACATAAACTCCCCCTTGTTCCATATAACCCCTTCCTATAATTTCCCAATAACTCCTCCATTGTTCATATACCCCTCTATAATTTCAAATTTCCCATATAACTCCTACAATGTTCCATATAACCCCTCCTATTTTGCTATAAAACTCCCCCACCAATATAAAAAACACACACATCAACAATTAGCACAGACTCTCCCCACTGTCTGTGTTTAACAGGTCAATGAGATATTGAGGATCTGGTGTTGAAATGTCCATAGAGTCAATAACATGTAGATCATCCATGTAGAAAGAGAATTACATAGAGCAGACAGCACATCCATATTGGTTCCATTACAGTATCACAAATCCCTGCTTTTTATGTCACTAATAAGGTCATTGTCCATAACAATAACTGACAAACTAAAAACAAATAATTTTGCAATTACACATTCCACTGTGCCAGCTTTGTAGTCAGTGCAATCTTCAGGCCCAACAGCAGCTTCATAGGCAACATATAATAAAACTGGTAGGGCCTCGAGGACCATGAGAAACGCCCCTGCAAGAGAGAAACTATCATTACTATACCCTTTCATTACATATCTAGAATGTGTAAGTTTCATTTTACTACAAGCCATTTCCTGTCCAACTCCCCTAAATTGTAACAATCTTTTTCATTAAGAGTTGAGGAGAGTTGTAAGTAATGAAAACATCCACAGCTAATTTATTAATTAAAGCAAATCGGGAAGTAGGAATACCTGCTCCTACCTCTTATACAATTATAGATACGAGGGTTTTTAAAAAACCACACATAGATCGTCTTTATAGAGCCAATGCAAACAGAGATTAACGTGGTTTCTGCACAAACAGTATCAAATTTCCAAAACATATATAGTAGACAAAAGGGAACAATCCATTAGCTAGAAAATAAGTTCTAGGTTACTCTACAATCACTGTGTAGGTCTCTCACCTCCCCTCCATAGAGGTGATCTGATGCTCCCCTGGCGAGCTCGGCCACTCCCCTTCTGCTGCCAGGGCTTCCTTCCACCTCCCCTCACCTCTGCCCGGTTTTCACCTTTGCATAGCTCTTCAAGACAAAGACATGAAACTTACAGAAAATCTAAGGATGAAAGACTGAGAGAAAGGAACAATTCTAGACACTCACATTGTGACCACAGGAAAAAGCATTATTGGTCTCAATCACACAATGAGTCCCTATGTAAATTACAATGTAATCAATCAAATATACTGAGCAAATTAGAAAGTGCACATCCTGCTCCTGGGCCACAACAGGAGACTACATTTAATTCAAAAACAAATAGAGGCGCTCTTGTACAAAATAAACTTATTTAGGGATATTCATGCTGACAACACACAACGTTTCGGGGTCCTTCACTTCCTCAAGTGCAATTAATTCACAACAAATGTGGGCTTTAAAAACAATCACTGGGATAAACCACTCCAGGATATAGACATTGTGAATACACTTGATATATATTAGACAGATATTTAATGATAAGTTCTATTCCTTTCTGGGAAAGGTATTTGCTTCATCCCTTGCTCAAAGAGCTTTTTAGAAGCTGGGCATGTGCAGAGGAGGCCGCAGGTAATACAAGCAGTCAATCATTGACATATGTTGGCAGTCACAGCCTTGATGACTGCATGGAAGGAGGGCCAGATTACTTTGCCAGAATGGGGACAAAAAATATACTTATATATCTGGCTATGGTGGTAATAATGTGCAGAAATATCAGTTAGGGTTGGGGGCAGGTAACTGACAAGGGTGGACATGCCCTTTAAATTAAGTTTATTTTTGTATACCTCCCAATACTGTGTCAATAGGGAACTGCACACTAGACAGGACTAAGCAGACACAATTCAGTTGAATTTATTTCTAATCAGTCCAAAATGTAAAATCAAAAAGTAAGAATATTTATATAGAATACAAGCTGCTTGCATGTTCTCCAATTCCTTTTGGAATGCAACTTATCAGCCATAAGCTTAGTTAAATGAAAATCAATAAATAAAGGGAGGTGTATAGAAGGTTATATTTATTTTGTTGTATTAAGACTGAAGATTTTGTTTAAACTAATGCTTTTCCTACTACATACGTAAATAAGGGAAACTCTAAAGATATTGATCCTTAGCCTATTTTATTCCCCTTACATGTATGAATTAACATTCTTTTTGTAAAGCAATATGAAGGCTTTACATGTTATGAAAGGAATAATAAATCTGTTCAGTAACGGACAGTCTTGGCTCTGCCCTCGCATTTCATTAATGTGCTTCTTATGTCAGAGAGAGAGAAGTGTCATCGACAATGACTGGGAGAGGAGCCACAGAACAGTCAGTAATAAAGGAGTAAAGTGTACCTTTAGCCCATGTTTTTAGGTATCAGTGCAAATTAACAAGATACTGCAATTCTTAAATTTTTCTGCCATGTTATGACTTGATGAAGGATATCAATCCTAGAAAAAAATGAATACTATTTAGTAAAGAATTCTACTGAAAACAGCATAATATGTAAAGATGATAGTTATATGTGTACATACACAAGCTATTCATGAGATAACTCACCTGGGAGGGACATTAAACACATCTGGATGCCGCTGCACTAACCCCAGCTGCTGATCATCTGGATGTTTTAGGGACTCTAACCAAACTGGCTTGGGAGACAGATGAGATGGAATAGGGACCTTGCATGTTCGTAAAACTGGTTGAGATAAGTCAACAGGAGGGCGCTGGAATAAAGAACAAAGAAATGTGTTAATTGAGCTTGTGAAATATGGTATAAGTAGCAGTAACAAACGAGTAACAAAAAAATATTCAAACTTTTATTAGTGAGCACACAATGTTTTGGTAGGTAAACGTGCCCCCTTCCTCAAGACTGTCAGTGTAACAGTCTATAATGTAGCAGTACATATTCTTAAAGGGCATGTCCCCCCCCAAAACTAGAATGTAATCACTACTGGCCCACTCTGTAGTGTAATAAAATCCTTACCTACATCCAGCTCCAAATGGTTCTCTCTAATGTCCCCCAAAGTACCAAAAACTGCCCACCAGGAGGATAGCAGAGTCCATATAGGACTCTGTCTCCTGTCTCCCCTCCGGGAGAATTTTGCCATTCGCACTGCGCAGCCTCCCCCCCGTCTCCCACCTGTTTGCTCTCCCTCCCCCTAACATAAAACCCTTTACTGTAGTGTAGGTCTCCCTCCCCCAATCATTACTACCTTACCTCTTTCCCCGGCGTTCTCTTACAGTTTCATGAAGCAGAGGCCGGGAGAGTACGCTGGAGGGAAGAAGTAAGGTAAGTAATGATCGGGGGAGTTTCTGTAAAAACTAATATAGCGGTTGGGCCTGGGGAGGGAGCCCTACATTACACAAAAAAATTAAAATGGGGTGGACATGCCCTAGAGTATCTCCACCCCCCAAATTAACTTTTTCGTAGTGTAGGGTACCCGCCCATTCTAAACGGCCATGTTATTTTAAAAACTCAGAAATAGACTTACCTCCATTTGTTCTCTTGACACTCTGCTGCTGAAAGTTGCAAAAAGGGGCCGGACCGGCAGCTGTGGTCGTGATTGGCTGAGAGTCAGCTAATCATAGACATGGCTCGGCTATGCAGTGAGCCGATGATGAATGAGATAGCAAGTCTATTTCTGCTTTTTTTTAAAATTTTTACAAAACTAACTTGGCTGTTGAGGGTGCACTGGGGTAAACTACACTACAAAAAGGGGTTTTATTATAGGAAGGGATAAAGCAGCCTGAAGGAATCCCGAGGTGGGAGGAAGGGAGGGCTACCCTGCTTGTGCCAGGGTCCTCCAGGAGGACAGGGAAAAGCAAGCAGGACGGATGACTCACAGCTCCTACTCTTCACAACAGGCACTGCATGAGAACCATAAGGAGCAGAGAGGTAAGGTACACAGTGGGGCAGTAGTAGTAGGTTCAATTTTAGTGTTGGGAGTGGACATGCCCTTCAATACCATTTCACCAGGTGAAAATCAAACAATTTGTTGTATGTACAATTGTTTAACTAATTTAGAGAACATAGTTTACTTACTGCATCCTTTATAATCAATTCTAATGAAAAGGAATTGAAGCAATGCTTGGTTAACCCAATGGTTAAGACAGATCAGTCTGTCAAAGCAGAAAATTGTGGTGCTGAATCACTACAGCTCCGTCTCTAAATCAACTGATACATAAATGACTAACTGAGTATAAACATGGAAATAGTACTCATCTCTGAGGGAAAAGAAAGCATAAAAGAAAATTGTAATGACTTACTCTTATTTGGACCGTCCTTTAAACCAGGTGGCAAAATAAGGTTTGGAGGAAGAGCAGACTCCGCAGTCAGAGGGAAAACTGTACAGAAACAAGAAATTAACATAAACCAATCATAATCAGCATTTACAGAATCAGTCTATTAGCCATCCATTTCAGGGGCGTGTTTAGGAGGGGATTCCTGGTGCCTGGAATCCCCCTTTCTGCCTGCTTAGTGCTGTCTGCTGTTCTACTTCTCTGGTGCCCATAGACTGTTACATAGATTGTTACATTGTCAATTGAGCTGTGAGTGAGAAGTAGCATTTGTATGTTTCAAAAATGTATCCAGTCTGCCCTGTGATTGACAGCAGCATAGAGATCTGTATCAACATTAACCCTGCCTGCCTGAGGTGATTGCGGAGACGGGTTTATATCAGTACTTACTGTACCTACTACACTGTGATGGAGCTTAGTGAGGAGGAATTAGGAAATCCCGGAGGTGATAGCTGACTATGAACATTTCATTATATATATTATATTACACAGGAGGAGTGTTTCCATACAGTTTATTCTTTATACACATGATAGTTCAATGTGACCATACATGGCTAATGTTATCAGCTCACTCTACTGTAGTAAAGGGAACCTCTGTCTTGTCCAATCAGATTGTCACGATACAGACAATATTCAACAAATTCTGTCAGATCCACCGTCAGTGTCACAGCTCTGACTTTGATACTAATGACATTGAAGGGCAAATGTGGATGTCAGTAAAACATCTCAGAGAACATTAGCTGGGAACAAATGCCCAATTTTTCATCTCGACCATTCGCAGACTAGCAAGAGTCGGCCGGGACGAAACACTGTTAGTTGCGGCAAATGTCTCCTATGGACCGTACAATCTGCAGAGATTTACCGACATTGGTCATGGCACCACCGCCAAAATCACCTCAGATTTTTCAACCCAACCAACCGATACACATAAATATCAGTCGGTTGGGCCGAAAAATCTGCTTGTATGTACCCAGCCTTAATGAAGGTACTTTATAACAAAAGTAAGGTGATATTTGGCTAACTGTGATGATAATTATGGCAAGTACAGAATATATAATATTATTATATGGTCCATATAATAGAATATATCAATGTATTTGGTCATGAACTTCCTTCTGGGGTTGTTCTGTTGTAACCCATTCAGGGACCCCCCCCCCTTGAAAATCCTGCGCGTGCCCTGCATTTACCTTACAATAATGCTCACATCTTGAAATTGTTAGGACATCTTCCTCTCACAAACTACCAATCCCTCTCAGTAACTTTCAGGCATCCAATGGCACCTCATATCTAAGGCTGATTCATTTTCAAACATTCTGATTAATCAAACATGAAAAGACCTTTTTTTTAATTGTAAAGCCAATAGTAATTAGTCTTTGCTAATATAGCCGTATACACAGACTACAAACAAGTTTGGTTCTGAGACGCTATTAAATTGCACCAGATTCAGATACCCACTAGCAATATACGCAAACACACAGTAACGCACGTGAAACACGCAACATTATGTTTACGCGTTGTAGTGTGGCTGCAGCCTATGGGTGAGGTCACACGACAACATGCGCAAATGCAATGTTGCACGATTCCACTAATGTTGTTATTGGAGTGCATGCAATTTGCAAAAAGATGGTGATCAAACAAGCTCCAAAAAACAGACTGCAGTGCAGCAACTAGTGTGGCCAGACCAATTAGCCAACACTAGTGTGCGCTTTTTAACAACGCAATCGGATTCCACGTTAAAATGAGCTAGTGTGGTCAGTGTGCTTTAAGCCTCCTTTCAAGAAATAAATACATATGGACGCAGCTTAGCAGCTCTACAGGATAACACACACCCAGGAAGATGAACCAAGGGCCCCACGTTAACCTGGAATGTACCAGGCTCTGTGGACTTACAAGGGGTTTGCACATGTGTTTCTGTAATGGAGATTTCACATGTCACTTGTAATGTATTTGGATAGCAGGTTGGTATCAATGTAACAGGAATCACCGGGACTCTGTATAAAGGATAAGGTTGGTATCACTATGTAACAGGAATCACTGGGACTCTGTATAAGTAATAAGGTTGGTATCACTATGTAACAGGAATCACTGGGACTCTGTATAAATAACAAGGTTGGTATCACAATGTAACAGAAATCACCGGGACTCTGTATAAGGATAAGGTTGGTATCACTTGTTAACAGGAATCACTGGGACTCAGTATAAAAGTATAAGGTTGGCATCACTATGTAACAGGAATCACCGGGACTCTGTATAAAGGATACGGTTGGCATCACTATGTAACAGGAATCACCGGGACTCTGTATAAAAGGATACGGTTGGTATCAACTATGTAACAGGAATCACCGGGACTCTGTTTAAAGGATAAGGTTGGCATCACTATGTAACAGGGATCACGGGGACTCTGTATAAAAGGATAAGGTTGGTATCACTATGTAACAGGAATCACCGGGACTCTGTATAAAGGATAAGGTTGGTATCACTATGTAACAGGAATCACCGGGATCTGTATAAAGGATAAGGTTGGTATCACTATGTAACAGGATCACCGGGACTCTGTATAAAGGATAAGGTTGGTATCACTATGTAACAGAATCAGGGACTCTTGATAAGAATAAGGTTGGATCACATGTAACACAAATCAGGGACTCTGTATAAATAAAAAGGTTGGTATCACAATGTAACAGAAATCTCACGGGACTCTGTATAAAGGATAAGGTTGGTATCAGCTTTAACAGGAATCACTGGGACTCGTATAAAGATAAGGTTGGATCACTATGTAACAGGAAACCGGGACTCTGTATAAAGGATAGGTTGGATCACTATGTAACAGGAATCACCGGGACTCTGTATAAAGGATAAGGTTGGTATCACTATGTAACAGGAATCACCGGGACTCTGTTTAAAGGATAAGGTTGGCATCACTATGTAACAGGGATCACCGGGACTCTGTATAAAGGATAAGGTTGGTATCACTATGTAACAGAATCACCGGGACTCTGATAAAGGATAAGGGGTATCACTATGTAACAGGAATCACCGGGACTCTGTATAAAGGATAAGGTTGGTATCACTATGTAACAGGGATCACCGGACTCGTATAAAGGATAAGGTTGGTATCACTATGTAACAGGATCACCGGGACTCTGTATAAAGGATAAGGTTGGTATCACTACGTAACAGGAATCACCGGGACTCTGTAAAGGATAAGGTTGGTATCACTAGTAACAGGATCACCGGATTCTGTATAAAGGATAAGGTTGGCATACAGTAACAGGGATCACCGCGGGACTCTGTATAAGGATAAGGTTGGTATCACTATGTAACAGAATCACCGGGACTCTGTATAAAGGATAAGGTTGGTATCACTATGTAACAGGGATCACGGGGGGCTCTGTATAAAAGGATAAGGTGGTATCACTATGTAACAGGAATCACCGGGACTCTGTATAAAGGATAAGGTTGGTATCACTATGTACAGGAATCACCGGACTCTGTATAAAGGATAAGGTTGGTATCACTATGTAACAGGGATCACCGGGACTCTGTATAAAAGGATAAGGTTGGTATCACTACGTAACAGGAATCACGGACTCTGTATAAAGGATAAGGTTGGCATCACTATGTAACAGGGATCACCAGGACTCTGTATAAAGGATAAGGTTGGTATCACTATGTAACAGGAATCACCGGGATTCTGTATAAAGGATAAGGTTGGCATCACTATGTAACAGGGATCACCGGGACTCTGTATAAGGGATAAGGTTGGTATCACTATGTAACAGGAATCACCGGGACTCTGTATAAAGGATAAGGTTGGTATCACTATGTAACAGGGATCACGGGGACTCGTATAAAAGGATAAGGTTGGTATCACTATGTAACAGGAATCACGGGACTCGTATAAAGGATAAGGTTGGTATCACTATGTAACAGGAATCACCGGGACTCTGTATAAAGGATAAGGTTGGTATCATAGTAACAGGGATCACCGGACTCTGTAAAAAGGATAAGGTTGGTATCACTACGTAACAGGAATCACGGGACTCTGGTATAAAGGATAAGGTTGGCATCACTATGTAACAGGAATCACCAGGACTTTGTATAAAGGATAAGGTTGCATCACTATGTAACAGGAATCACCAGGACTCTGTATAAAGAGAAGGTTGGTATCACTATATAACAGGAATCCCGGGATTCTGTATAAGGATAAGGTTGGCATCACTATGTAACAGGGATCACCGGGACTCTGTTAAAGGATAAGGTTGGTATCACTGTAACAGGAAACGGGACTCTGTATAAAGGATAAGGTTGGCATCACTATGTAACAGGAATCACCGGGACACTGTATAAAGGGTAGGTTGGTATCACTATGTAACAGGAATCACGGGACTCTGTATAAAGGATAAGGTTGGATCAATATGTAACAGGAATCACCGGGACTCTGTATAAAGGATAAGGTTGGTATCACTATGTAACAGGATCACGGGGACTCTGTATAAAGGATAAGGTTGGTATCACTATGTAACAGGAATCACCGGGACTCTGTATAAAGGATAAGGTTGGTATCACTATGTAACAGGAATCACGGGACTCTGTATAAAGGATAAGGTTGGTATCACTATGTAACAGGGATCACCGGGACTCTGTATAAAGGATAAGGTTGGTCATACACGTAACAGGAATCACCGGGACTCTGTATAAAGGATAAGGTTGGCATCACTATGTAACGGGATCACCAGGGACTCTGTATAAAGGATAAGGTTGGTATCACTATGTAACAGGAATCACCGGGATCTGTATAAAGGATAAGGTTGGCATCACTATGTAACAGGGATCACCGGGACTCTTATAAGGGATAAGGTTGGTATCACTATGTATACAGAATCACCGGGACTCTGTATAAAGGATAAGGTTGGTATCACTATGTACAGGGATCACGGGGACCTGTATAAAAGGATTAAGGTTGGTATCACTATGTAACAGGAATCACTGGGACTCTGTATAAAGGATAAGGTTGGTATCACTATGTAACAGGAATCACTGGGACTCTGTATAAAGGATAAGGTTGGTATCACTATGTAACAGGGATCACCGGGACTCTGTATAAAAGGATAAGGTTGGTATCACTATGTAACAGGGATCACCGGGACTCTGTATAAAGGATAAGGTTGGCATCACTATGTAACAGGGATCACCAGGACTCTGTATAAAGGATAAGGTTGGTATCACCATGTAACAGGGATCACCGGGACTCTGTATAAAGGATAAGGTTGGCATCGCTATGTAACAGGAATCACCGGGACTCTGTATAAAGGATAAGGTTGGCATCGCTATGTAACAGGGATCACCAGGACTCTGTATAAAGGATAAGGTTGGCATCACTATGTAACAGGAATCACCGGGACTCTGTATAAAGGATAAGGTTGGCATCACTATGTAACAGGAGATATTACTGACACAGGGTAACCAGTCATGTCCAACCTTGCAAACTTCAACTCCCAGAATGCTTTGGCAGCTTTCGGGCAGTTGTAGTAGATTGTAAACGTCTAAAGTGCCAAGGTTGGACACAGTGTTGCAGTCGGGCCACTCTTGCTTTAACGTGTAGTGCTAAAGTGGATGTCAAATCTGAGCCCTCTAACTACTAGTACTACAATTCCCAGCATCCTCAGCGAATTATCCCAGGGGGTATTGTAGTTCACACACTGCATCCATGTCCCATTGACTGACAGTGCCCTGTACACAGATAACGGTCCGTGTAATATCACATACCCGCCTGCCACATCCCAGGAACACGCTCCTCAATATCATCCCGATCCCCGGTTTCTGTCACATGAAAGAACCTCACTGGAAGGTCAATGTCGCGGCATGCATTGTCTTCCGTCGCGCTTTGCTGACGTCATTGAAGCACTTGCCCTTTCTTTCTTCCATATGTGTTTGCAGACCGGTGCAGGATCCCTAAGCTGCCCCTAGTGGTACCTGATAACCTGCAGCTTGTGATTATTATTATATTATATGGGACCATGGCCAGCTGCACTGTGGATCGTATCAATAGTATTATGGCTAAAGGGAGACACTGACTGCTTTAAACCAAACTACACACTAAGACTGCACACTACCCAGCGTTCAAAAGCGTAAATCCCGCTACACAGCACAATGGCATGGTCGCTCGTTTCCTTGCCCTTTCATGTTGCACATAGCACGCGTTTCGCGCCAAAAATGGTAATCGCATGCTCTACGAAAACGCGCAGTGGGCAGAGTGGGTACATTGACTTAACATTGCCATGCGCTAGCGCAATGCAAAACATGGGCGAAATTGCCTTAAAATAGCCTAGTGGGGTCTAGACCTGAACAACTGGTGTTTTCAATACCCAATACCGAAACACAAGAAGAATGACATCATATACGCAGTGCAGTGAAGAGTGAATTGTATATGGGGAGACCAAACAGCAGCTGCACCAACGTATGGCCCAGCACAGAGAGCCAATTCCTTGCTAATGCCAAATGGTCGGTCTGGACAAATCTTGTTTTTTGGGACACATACCAGGATATTTATTGCCAAACAAATTGTTGTACAAGTCATTCTGAATTGAGAAAGTCAGTCAGATGAAAAAACTAAACTTCCAAGTCCAGTTGATGTAACTGATTATCACAGAATTACAGTATTACTGATAATGTATGGCATGGATAATGTAGTGTGGATAAAGTGCAGTATTAATTCTAATGTACAGTATAAATGATACTCTACAGTATGGAATGCTGTAACTGTGTGGTGCTGATACTAACTGTGTGGTGCTGATACATTTTCCAAAAGCAGGTTTGGTTTAATTTTGCCATGCCGCACCTCTAAAGTCCCCATAATTAAAGGACAATTTTACTCACCTTCCCTCCGCTCCTCTTCCTTAGTCAGTATTTTCTACCACGGACGAGGACCTGAACCGCTAGGTCCTCACCCCTGGGTTTGTTTAACTCACGGCACATACTTAGTTACACTCTGCTCCAGTAGGCTCTGCAACGAGCGTCTCTTCCTATTGGCCTCGTCGCCGACGGGGAGGAGGGGGCGGGGCCTACTGGAGCAGAGTGTAACTAAGTATGTGCCGCAAGTTAAGCAAACCCAGGGGTGAGGACCTAGCGGTTCAGGTCCTTGGTAGAAAGTACTAACTAAGGAAGAGGAGTGGAGGGAAGGTGAGTATAATTGTCCTTTAAATGTATTTATGTGCACCACTGGAAGTAAGATTTGGATTAATTAAATATTCAGTCATATGAATAATGGGGGGAAAATGTGCCGTGACCCGGAGTTGCTGCGGCCACAACGCAGAGTACTAACTTCTATACGATCACGGCACACCACATGGTGAGTCAAGCTAGTAGCAGCTCCAATAAGGACAACACTGTCCCTTTCATGCTGTAATTAAATTAAACAATAAGAACTAAACAAGGTTTCCCCATTGTATCCTAGAATTATGAATGAAGCCGTTAGTGAATGTCTGGCAAAGAGAACTAGAAAATAAAAAGTTCCAACACATTGCTCTAAGGACTGGGTATTCAGTCTGCCCCAGGAGTTGGTTTTTATTGGTTTGACACCCACACACTGAATATATATATATATATATATATATATATAAACCACTGGCATTTACCAATAATGAATCTATTGTCCCCCGGGGCTTGAAAAGAGAGAAAACCGCCACGTTTCAGTCACAGGAACCACTCTCAGGGCAATGGGCCAATTCCTTTGTGTAACACTAGCAAGTCTATACCAGGACTTCACTGTGTAGAGGATATGTTGGAACAATAGAGGGAAGAAAGCGGGTCTGTTCATGGGTGGGACTGGGGAACCCAAAGTGCAAAGTATCAAGACTCAGCACAGTTTATGAATAATAATAAAAACATCAATTTTGAGAAACGTACAAAGTTTCAAGCTTGGGTTTTTTTTTTTTAAAGTGCTTTATTGGCTATTCTCTATATTTTGCATTTGTATTTTTAGTTCCCCTTTAAATGTTAACCATTGTTCTTTCAACAAATTTCTTTTTTAAAGTGCATGTCCACCCTTTAAAAAAACTTTGGATATGCGGTAGGGCTTGCTCCCCCAGCCCCAACCGCATTAATCTCATTGCCAGAAACTCCCCCGATCTTTACTTACCTTCCCTCTCTCCTCCGCCACACTGCCCGGCCCTCTGCTTGCATGGAACTGCAAGCAGAGGACGGGACCGGCAGCCGCGTCTGTGATTAGCTGAGAGGCAGCCAATCACGGATGTGGCTGCCGGCAGTTCAAACCGCCGGAGGAGAGAGGGAAGGTAAGTTGAGATCAGGGGAGTTTCTGCAAATAAAATTAATGCGGTTGGTGCTGGGGGAGGAAGCCCTACCACATATCCAAAGGGTTTAATGATAGGGGGAGGGAGACCAAAACGGGAGGGAGAGGGAGGGGGGAGGGCTGCTCAGAGCATGCCACAAACCTCTCAGAGGAAGACTCAGAGGCGGAAACAATTTCCCCCTCTGCTAGGCTCCTGGCGGCCAGTTTTCTGGACTTTGGAGGGGCATTGTAGGGCAACCAATTGGATCTGGGATGTAAGGTAAGGATTTTTCTACACTACAGAGTGGAGCCAGTAGTGGGTTAAATTGTAATTTTGGGGGTGGACATGCCCTTTAAAAACAACTTTATAAAGATGTCCACTAGAGGGTGCAGCTGACCTATGCATTAGAGCCATGTTAACGGTATTGATGTTTAAAGTGAACTAACAGGGAGATAACTCAATAAAAGTTCTTATTGTTAAAAATGGTGTTAATTTTGCCCCAACCAATCAGATCTTATTTAACATTTGAAAGCTAACATCTGATTGGTTGGAGCAAAATTAGCACCATTTTTAACGATAAGAACTTTTATTGAATCTCCCTGTAAGGGTCATATTTGGAAAGCTATTGTCTCTACCATGTTCTGCAAATTCCATCATCAGCAGCTTGCTCAATCAGAGAGTTTATGTGTATAGAAGTTACGCTAGGTACATACGGGCCAGAATTTCAACATGACAAATTGTTTGAAATTTCGTTTGGCGTGACCAATCGTATGGTTTATAGAACAAATATTCTTCCGTAATCTAACGAAATGTCAGTTGCAGGGTGGAGCTTATTTAATACCGGCCTTGATCCACTCCCCAGCCCGCCTAACCATACCTCCACTGAACAAAGCAGGGTGCTCCGGGACAGACCATTCAGACCCATTGAATTGGAGGATTTACCACAAAGTCAGCTATATAGGTCCGGGGATATTCCACCTTTAGCATGAATGATAGTGGGCTTACAACCAGCAACCGACTGTTACTCTGCAGTAAACCAGGGTGATGCACAGGGAGAGGCACTATTGTCAGGGTGATGCACAGGGAGAGGCACTATTGTCAGGGTGATGCACAGGGAGAGGCACTATTGTCAGGGTGAACAGGGTGATGCACAGGGACAGGCACTATTGTCAGGGTGAACAGGGTGATGCACAGGGACAGGCACTATTGTCAGGGTGAACAGGGTGATGCACAGGGAGAAGCACTATTGTCAGGGTGATGCAGAGGCACTATTGTCAGGGTGAACAGGGTGATGCAGAGGCACTATTGTCAATTCCATAGGATTTACCAAAGGTAAATGTGGCTTTGGGATGAGGATTATGAGATTTTGTACAATAGAAACTACACTGCACCAAAGTTACAGATGTGAACACAAAATCTATGTAACTTCCCCTTAAACCCATAATTATACATGTGTTAGCAAGGCCAAGCTATCACATTACCGTTATCCATGAACACGAGACCGGAGAGGTATCAGAGCAGGGATTCAGATTTCACACACAATCTATCATCTGTAGCTAAACACTGGTTCCCCGGGGATGCTGGGAACTGTAGTTTACAACAGCTGGAAATCGACCGTTTTATTTTCTTTTGCTAGATGATATGACGGCAGCTGTGCGCTAAACCATTCCTACCATTCCTACAAACACAGTGGATCTCTTCTATATATATACAATCATTATTAGCCTAGTTAATTATCCTTAAATGAAAATAACCTGTAAATCAATAGGATTGCTAATAAAATCCCTCCATATGAATCCATATCCACAATGATTATTGGCACCATTTTTACTGTTTTTATTGTCAGAGAATATAAATCTCTTTTACCCATGTAGGTTTACTTGACCTTTTAAATAGCAAGTAGCTTGTTTGTGATCAGTACAGTCACAGTGCAAAGGTCTAGGCTGCTGAGCATCCACCTAATGGGAACCATACGTACAGCACATGTGAGCCGATCTCCCACAGGCCAGATAACGGGTTCCTATGTAGTAAACTTGAGCCAATGGGGGGAGCGCTATGAAGTTTCCTTTAGATTCTACTTTTCAAAGGCCTCAGGCTCCTGCAGATCCTTCCCCATCAGATGAACGATCTGCCAGAAGACATGATATTGCCAAGAGTTTCGAATCCTATGGGGATTCTACAGCCTTCGGAACAGCAAAGTCAATCCTAGTTGAAACGCAAATGCTTGAGTTGTGGATCTGCAAATCTCTGCAAAGTGATATTGAAAACTGAGCTAAATGCAACTGAAAAGGAGCTTTGTTTTGGACAAGGCCTCAGATGTGACTTTATTCATGCAAAATGTCTTATTACCGCTCTGACAAAACACTGCAAACAAATGGAACTGTCTGCACTAATGCATTAACATGGACTGTGTAGACTAGCTCTTGAGGCTTCTCCTAATCTTCCAACTGAATCTGACCAAGCATCTTCCCTGTAGGAAGACATGCAGCTACTTCTTGAGTATAAGGTGATGATTGTCAAAGCCACATCTTCCTCTGGCCTAAAACTAGACAACAAACCAAATTGTTTTATTCCTTTTATTAACTAAAACTAGCTAATCCATCATAGATCTGAAGGCCTCTATCAGAAGGCCATGATAGTCCAATCCACTGTAAATTGTTAATGCACCTAATCTGCCAAGCCATTGATACCTGATGTCCTTAAACAGAGATGTCCCTTTTCATCCTTTCCAGCTCCAATGTTCTTCTTCCTGGTCCTTCCAGGTAGCAGCCATCAGTCAAGGCAACAATGGTGTTGTTGAGGCCAATCACTTATAGATGCTTTCTAAGGTGCCCATGATCCTTCCAGGCCAGAAATGATAAAGAGGAATACCTCTATTCAGGGACATTGTGAAAAGAGTTATGTCTTGGGGTTTTTGGGGGTCATGCTGGTATGGATAAATTTTATAGGGGAGGTGGAATTGTCATTTAACGATCTAACTCTTCTTATATGTTTGATTTTCTGAGTAGTAGGAGATATTACTCCTACCACTTTCTTACCTAGTATCAGAGATATCGATAGTGAGAGAAAGCTGACACCCGCTGGCTCCTTGCCTACTGTTAGCGCACCCACATTAGAGATGAGGTGTTGGGTAAACCAGCAGGGGGCGGGGCAGAGAACTGTAACCTTCCACTATTGATTTAGATTTAAAGGGTATATTGAAAAACAGGAGGTAAAGGGCAGAGCGAAATTAACTGTAATCACGCTCCTCTGCTGTTCCTCTGACAGGTCCCAACACACCCTTCCAATGTACACGCATGTGCATACAATGCAAGGGAGGATTGGAACTTGCCAGAGGAACAGCGGAGGAATGCTTTCTTAGGTAAGTTCTCTGTGTTCGCTCCTGTCTGTTTAATTGAACAACTAGAGGTAAGACATAGCTCCTTTACCTCTCGTTCTTCAATTAAACTGAAAAAGGGTAAGTATACATTTTGAATGGAGATACCCTTTAAAGGGGAAATGTGGTCTCCTTAAATTGGGCCAGTTTCCTTTAAAACGAGCCATCAACCACCTCTCTATGTGCTCCACAGCCCAAGATATAAAGAAATGACTGACCAGAAAGTTAATGGGTGGGAGGCTGACATGAGACATTCCTAAGGCTTCTCCTGCACAGGGCCACCGGTGAGTACAGCCTCAGACTCCCTCAGTGTGTGAGGGAGACAGGAAGTCCCTCCTCCTCTCTGCTGTGTGTCCTGACAGAGAAGGTAAGAGAATCTACAGCCCTTCTCTCCCACTATGTGAAAACAGCTTTTGCAGGCAGAGTTCTCACTTTGCCTGAAAAGGCTGTTTCCACAGAGTTTTCTGTAGGGGGGGTCTGAGTGGCCCACGGCACCTGCGAGTGGGTGGGGCTTATGCACCCATGAGTGGGCGGGGCCATATGGGGCTGCAAGAGAATGGGCCATGGGGGGGCCTGCAATTGGAGGGACCATGGGGTCCATGAGTGGGAGGGACCAGGGGGGCTGCAAAGGGGAGGAGTAGACACAGATTGACTGAAATGGTTTCAGAGCAGGAAGCAGGAAGTGCAGGGGACCTGGTGATGCTTCTGCCATATGCCAAAATCTAAATATCTTCAAAACTATGCAAAATAAACAATGAAATTAAATTGCAAATATTCTCAGGAGAGCAATTCCTATCAATTTACCTCAAGTCGTTTTTGGACCACTTAATGTATTGCATCACTTATAACATAGTAACATAGTAATTAAGGTTGAATAAAGACATACGTCCATCAAGTCCAACCTATTCACCCTCTTTTTTTTTTATTTTTTATTATTCCTACCTAACAGTTGATCCAGAGGAAGGCAAAAAAAAACAGCTAAAAAAGGGGAAAAAAATCCTTCCTGACGCCAAACGGCAATCGGAAAGTATCCCTGGATCAACCAGATCTATATGCATTAATACCAGTAATTCTCAATATTATATAGTATCCCTGTACCAACCAGAACTACAGTATATGTACTAATACCAGTAATTCTCAATATTATATAGTATCCCTGTACCAACCAGAACTACAGTATATGTATTAATACCAGTAATTCTCAATATTTTTTAGTTTTAGAAACTTATCCAGGCCTTTTTTAAAGCTATTCAATGAACTTGCCATTACCCCATCTGCTGGAAGACAGTTCCACAGTTTCACAGTTCTCACTGTAAAGAAACCCTTCTTAACCTGAAATCGAAACTTCTTTTCTTCCAACCTTAAAGGATGTCCACGAGTCCTCTGATATGACCTATTAGTAAACAATGCACCAGAGAGTTCATTGTATGAGCCATTAATATATTTGTATAAGGTTATCATGTCCCCACGCAAACGTCTCTTCTCTAATGTAAACAGCCCTAACTTGTCTAATCTGCCTGCATATTTAAGCCCCCCCATCCCCCTTATTAATTTAGTTGCCCTTCTCTGAACTGCCTCAATTTCCAAGATGTCACTTTTGTATATGGGATTCCAAAACTGCACTGCATATTCCAAATGAGGCCTTACCAGTGCCTTGTAAAGAGGGAGAATAATATTTTTCTCTCTTGAATCTATTCCCCTTTTTATACAAGACAATATCTTGCTAGCTGTAGCCGTTGCTACCTGGCATTATTTGCTATAGCTAAGTCTGTTATCTACCAGAACCCCCAAATCTTTTTCCATTACAGATGCACTTAACTTAAGTTATTTATGGTGTAGGTGGCACAGAGATTATTAAATCCCAAATGCATCACCTTACATTTATCAACATTGAATCTCATCTACCATTCTGCTGCCCATTTTGATAATCTATCTAGGTCTGCTTGCAGCACTTGCACATCATTGGAAGTTTCCAAAGCTCTGCATAGTTTAGTGTCATCAGCAAATACTGAGACCTTGCTCTCAATGCCCCCTTCTAAGTCATTTATAAACAGATTAAACAGAAGCGGCCCCAGTACAGAACCCTGAGGCACTCCGCTTAGAACTTTAGCCCACATAGCTGTAGCTCCATTAACCATCACTCTCTGTTTGCGGTCCAATAACCAGTTCTCTATCCATGAACAAATGTTTTCTTCAAGGCCAACAGTCCTCAGTTTATACATTAGTCGGCTATGTGGCACAGTATCAAAAGCTTTTGCAAAATCCAAATATACCACATCCACTGCTGTGCCTGAATCTAACTTCTTACTCACTTCTTCATAAAAACCAATTAAATTTGTCTGGCATGATCTATTTCTCATAAATCCACGCTGACTACTACTAATAAGATGATCTCTGGAGACAAAGTCAAGGATATGATCCCTTAACAAAGTTTCCATCACCTTCCCTACCACTGATGTTAGGCTTACAGGTCTATAGTTTCCAGGCTGTGAACGACTACCTTTTTTGAATGTTGGTATTACATTGGCTTTTTTCCAATCCAGCGGCACATCCCCAGACCAAAGCAAATCTGAAAAGATGAGAAACAGTGGTCTAGATAGAACTGAACTAAGTTCTTTTAAAATCGGAGGATGCAATCCATCTGGTCCTGGGGCTTTATTGATATTAACTTTGTCTAATTGTTTCTGTACCATATCCTCTGTTAGCCAATGTGAATACTCTTCATTTCTTCCCTGCATATTATTACAATCCCTACTGTAAGGACAAGGATTCTCATCAGTAAAAACCGATGTAAAAAAACGGTTTAGCAGATTAGCCTATTTGGCATCCTCTACAACCACCTCAGCTCCATTATTTAATGGTTCCTCATTCTCAGTCCTCATCTTTTTACCATTTATATACTTAAAAAACATTTTGGGGTTGGACTTGCTTTGTTCGGCAATCCGTATTTCATTTTCTATTTTTGCTAGTTTAATTGCTTTCTTGCACTCTTTATTACAGCTTTTGTACTTCCTGTAATCCTGTTCTGTGCCTTCTGTTTTCAAAATTTTAAAAGCCTTTTTCTTTTTTTCCATTTCCCTTTTTACCTGAGCCATGCAGGAGTGGACCTCATTTTTTTACACTTGTTACCTAAAGGTACCGATTTGGAAATGTAATAGTTTAATATCCCTTTAAAAGTGGTCCACATCTGCTCAGTATCTTTACCTAGAAACAATTCCCCCCAGTCTATGAGCAGGAGCGATTCCTTTAACAGCATAAAATTAGCTTTCCTAAAGTTAAAAGTTTTTGTTAACCCAGTGCACTTAAGTTTTTTGCAACCTATATTAAATGACACTATATCATGGTCACTATTCCCTAAGCTTCCCATTACCCTCATCTCCAAAATGAGCTCAGGGTTATTAGATATCACCAGATCCAACAACACATTCTGTCTAGTAGGAACTTCTACCATCTGTGAAAGAAAATGCTCATATAGGAAATTTAAGAACTTTATACCTTTTGAGGTGCTGGCAGTTCCCTTACTCCAATCTATGTCAGGGTAGTTAAAATCTCCCATAACCAGAACATGCCCCATACCAGCAGCCTTCGCCAACTGCATATGGAGATTCATTTCCACCTCTTCCCCGGCATTTGGCGGCTTATAACACACTCCAACAATTAATTTACCTACCTTCTTGCTTCCTGTACACAGTTCCACCCATATTGTTTCTGCCGTATCGTTTATACCCCCATCTATTCCATCTTTTAAATTTGGCTTCAATACCTGTTTAACATACATACATACTCCTCCCCCTTTCTTATTAACTCTGTCATGTCTAAATAAGGAGTATCCTTCAATATTTACTGTCTAGTCGTGTGAATCATTAAGCCATGATTCTGCTATACCAATTACATCATACCTTTCCTTTAAAGCTATTATTTCAAGTTCGCCGTTTTTTCCAGCCAGACTTCTTGCATTTGTAAACATACATTTTAGATTATCAATTGGTTTACTTTCATACATGGTCGTACATGCCTCCTTATCCCCTATGCTCCCCCCTCCCTCTTCTCCCTCCGTTGTGTTAATAGCCCCCTGATCCCTAACTTCTCTATCTACCCCTGTGTAGTTCAACGTACCCTCCCCCCCCATACCTAGTTTAAAATCTCCTTCAACCCCCTAGCCATCTTCTCCCCCAAAACAGCTTTGTAAAGAGGGAGAATAATATTTTTCTCTCTTGAATCTATTCCCCTTTTTATACAAGACAATATCTTGCTAGCTGTAGCCGTTGCTACCTGGCATTATTTGCTATAGCTAAGTCTGTTATCTACCAGAACCCCCAAATCTTTTTCCATTACAGATGCACTTAACTTAAGTTATTTATGGTGTAGGTGGCACAGAGATTATTAAATCCCAAATGCATCACCTTACATTTATCAACATTGAATCTCATCTACCATTCTGCTGCCCATTTTGATAATCTATCTAGGTCTGCTTGCAGCACTTGCACATCATTGGAAGTTTCCAAAGCTCTGCATAGTTTAGTGTCATCAGCAAATACTGAGACCTTGCTCTCAATGCCCCCTTCTAAGTCATTTATAAACAGATTAAACAGAAGCGGCCCCAGTACAGAACCCTGAGGCACTCCGCTTAGAACTTTAGCCCACATAGCTGTAGCTCCATTAACCATCACTCTCTGTTTGCGGTCCAATAACCAGTTCTCTATCCATGAACAAATGTTTTCTTCAAGGCCAACAGTCCTCAGTTTATACATTAGTCGGCTATGTGGCACAGTATCAAAAGCTTTTGCAAAATCCAAATATACCACATCCACTGCTGTGCCTGAATCTAACTTCTTACTCACTTCTTCATAAAAACCAATTAAATTTGTCTGGCATGATCTATTTCTCATAAATCCACGCTGACTACTACTAATAAGATGATCTCTGGAGACAAAGTCAAGGATATGATCCCTTAACAAAGTTTCCATCACCTTCCCTACCACTGATGTTAGGCTTACAGGTCTATAGTTTCCAGGCTGTGAACGACTACCTTTTTTGAATGTTGGTATTACATTGGCTTTTTTCCAATCCAGCGGCACATCCCCAGACCAAAGCAAATCTGAAAAGATGAGAAACAGTGGTCTAGATAGAACTGAACTAAGTTCTTTTAAAATCGGAGGATGCAATCCATCTGGTCCTGGGGCTTTATTGATATTAACTTTGTCTAATTGTTTCTGTACCATATCCTCTGTTAGCCAATGTGAATACTCTTCATTTCTTCCCTGCATATTATTACAATCCCTACTGTAAGGACAAGGATTCTCATCAGTAAAAACCGATGTAAAAAAACGGTTTAGCAGATTAGCCTATTCGGCATCCTCTACAACCACCTCAGCTCCATTATTTAATGGTCCCACATTCTCAGTCCTCATCTTTTTACCATTTATATACTTAAAAAACATTTTGGGGTTGGACTTGCTTTGTTCGGCAATCCGTATTTCATTTTCTATTTTAGCTAGTTTAATTGCTTTCTTGCACTCTTTATTACAGCTTTTGTACTTCCTGTAATCCTGTTCTGTGCCTTCTGTTTTCAAAATTTTAAAAGCCTTTTTCTTTTTTTCCATTTCCCTTTTTACCTGAGCCATGCAGGAGTGGACCTCATTTTTTTACACTTGTTACCTAAAGGTACCGATTTGGAAATGTAATAGTTTAATATCCCTTTAAAAGTGGTCCACATCTGCTCAGTATCTTTACCTAGAAACAATTCCCCCCAGTCTATGAGCAGGAGCGATTCCTTTAACAGCATAAAATTAGCTTTACTAAAGTTAAAAGTTTTTGTTAACCCAGTGCACTTAAAGGGCAATTATAGTGAGAAAATTGTTTTTTTTTAATTTCTTCTAATGTATCCTATAAGTCATCCCATCCACCAGGGTACCTTTAGTTTCTTTAAATTGTACATAGTCCCCGAGATATAAGCCTTTGAATATGCTGTGATTTGTAGGAGCTGCTACACCTCATCTGTCACTCAAAGGCACACACCCACACAATCCAAAGCTCCCAAGCAGTACTGTCACACACTCTCTCACCCACACTATATGTACCATGTGCAACATATAGTCAAATGCTAGTGCTAAACACAATCAATAAACCATTAACCCAGCAATATGAGCATAACACACTATAAAACAGCCCCTCCCCCCCCAAAAAATATCTTATATACATACATACAAAACCAGTGACTCAAATGGAACACTAATACAGTATATATAATACAGTAATACAGACTATATACCAAACAAGACACACAGTGCAATCTATGAAATATATAGACTAAAGCAAATGAAATGTATCAGGACAACAAGCAGTGTCACTGTGTTTGTGAAGGTCTCACTACAAGCTGCTGTTACACTGACTCTCTCTTCAGTGATTATGATCTCAGCTAAGCAGGGGGAGAGATATGAACTTTAGGTAAAAATAAATAACAATTAGCAAAGTTAGAGAACAGGCAGAGTTCAGTAACTTACTTGTAAAGAATCTCAGCACCACTTGTCCTCTCTCCCCCTCTGCCCCTCCCTTCAGCATATTGCTACTTTATTCCACACTTTGACTGCTTGCAGTCTAGCTCTGGAAGGGAGGGGTCAACAGGATGTCAGCACTTCATTTAAAGTCCTTTCAACTGACAATGCTCGGACTCTGTATACAGCCCGTCACTGCTTGAGGGGGAGTAGACAGAGAGGGGAGGGGGACTACACAGCTTGGTACAAACTTCTGCCAGTGTGAAGAAACGAAGCCACACAGAAACATGAAAGTAAGGCAGCTTATACTAAGTGATCTATACATTGTATACAGACAAAGTTTTTTTTTCACTATAGTTGCCCTTTAAGTTTTTTGCAACCTATATTAAATGACACTATATCATGGTCACTATTCCCTAAGCTTCCCATTACCCTCATCTCCAAAATGAGCTCAGGGTTATTAGATATCACCAGATCCAACAACGCATTCTGTCTAGTAGGAACTTCTACCATCTGTGAAAGAAAATGCTCATATAGGAAATTTAAGAACTTTATACCTTTTGAGGTGCTGGCAGTTCCCTTACTCCAATCTATGTCAGGGTAGTTAAAATCTCCCATAACCAGAACATGCCCCATACCAGCAGCCTTCGCCAACTGCATATGGAGATTCATTTCCACCTCTTCCCCGGCATTTGGCGGCTTACAACATACTCCAACAATTAATTTACCTACCTTCTTGCTTCCTGTACACAGTTCCACCCATAATGTTTCTGCCGTATCGTTTATACCCCCATCTATTCCATCTTTTAAATTTGGCTTCAATACCTGTTTAACATACATACATACTCCTCCCCCTTTCTTATTAACTCTGTCATGTGTAAATAAGGAGTATCCTTCAATATTTACTGTCTAGTCGTGTGAATCATTAAGCCATGATTCTGCTATACCAATTACATCATACCTTTCCTTTAAAGCTATTATTTCAAGTTCGCCGTTTTTTCCAGCCAGACTTCTTGCATTTGTAAACATACATTTTAGATTATCAATTGGTTTACTTTCATACATGGTCGTACATGTCTCCTTATCCCCTATGCTCCCCCCTCCCTCTTCTCCCTCCGTTGTGTTAATAGCCCCCTGATCCCTAACTTCTCTATCTACCCCTGTGTAGTTCAACGTACCCTCCCCCCCCATACCTAGTTTAAAATCTCCTTCAACCCCCTAGCCATCTTCTCCCCCAAAACAGCTGCACCATCACCATTGAGGTGCAATCTGTCTCTACTCAGCCCAGTTCTCTAAAAACCCAAACCCCATCTCTTTACACCACTCTCTTAGCCACGCATTTAAACTCCTGAGCTCCCGTTGTCTCCCTAGCGTAGCACGTGGCTGCGGTAGTATTTCTGAAATCACTACCCTTGAGGTCCGTGCTTTTAACTTGGCCCCTAATTCTTGGAAATCATTTTTAAGGACCTCACCTCCACCTCTAACTTTGTCATTGGTACCAATGTGAACCAAGACCACTGGGTCACTCCCAACCCCACCCAATAATCTGTCTACAAGATCCACCACATGTCGAACCCTAGCACCAGGCAGACAACACACTGTTCAGCATGTAGGGTTTTGGCGACAGATTACCCTATCTACCCTTCTAATAATGGAGTCCCTTACCACTACCACCTGCCTATCCTTCCTAGCCCCCAGTTCTCCCTCCCTTGTATTGGAGATGGCCATCCCCTGGGTGCTGAAGGGAAAGGCCCGCTCCATACATGCTGCTTCCGAGCCATAGTCCTCCACATCTTCACCTAAAATGGCAAATCTGTTGGGATCGACCAGCTGGGAAGAAGCGTCCCTATCCTTCCGTCCCCTACTTCCCCTGGTGACCCTTACAAATCTATCTTCCTTCTCCACCTTATCTGCCCCATGTCCACCCTCCAGTTTACTGGCCCCTGCCAGTACCTGCATATCCCCCAGATTTGCCAAGCCCTGCAATGCTGCAAGTTTACCCTTTAGATTCTGGACCTCAGATTCCAAATGGGCAACCCACTCACATCTGACACATACATAGGTCCCCTGGGGCGGCTTCTCCAAGATCCCATACATGCAGCAGGATGCGCATTGCGTGGCCCCAACAAAACTGTCCATACTAAATAGCAATACACAGCAGAGACACAGCAATACACAGCAGAGAAACAGCAGTGTTGTTCTTAAACCCTTTCTTTTTCTAAACGCTTTTGTTTCTTAACGCTCTCTCCCCTTAAATACAGAAACCCCTTTAAAACAGAAAATCCCTTTGAAAGAAAATCGCTCAAGAGCTGATCGCTCTGGAGAAATTACTTAAATGAGGTTCCCCTTTAAGTTGTTTTACTGGATACAGTGTCCATTTGAGGCCAGTGAATTCGCCTTCGTATTTCTTTTGTCGCTGGTTATCTACAGTAAAAATAAATGTCAGGGGAATTGTTAGATTTATGACTTTTCTTCCAAACCAGATTTAATCGTCTTTTCTGTCCTTAATTTAACTGTATTTACAAGCAAAGACAAGGAATAATCTTGTTATGATCCCACTCTCTTTTTGGTAATAGGATTTGATTCCACTACTGTAGTTCTAGCCTTACCAGTTTAAAGCCTGTACTTGCCTGGGCAAAACATGGTGTCAAGGGCTCCCCACAGCCATCACTCCCACAGGCATCACTCATCAAAGGCCTATAGTTTTTCGCATGGATACTGCGATTACATGGTTATTGCGCTGTCTATGCTGCGTTTTGACAACACGTGGCCACTATTTTTGGTGAAATGGAATCGCATGCACTAATGCTTAAAATCGCACACCCTACCGCTCCAATAGTCGTTACATGATTTTAGGAAACAGTAAAGTGAGGCCTTACCCTAAGTTGTTGGGACCCTCTTTTCCCCGCATGGTAAAACTAGATATGGTCATAAACATGTATTCCAACAACTGCGGTGTTTTTAAACCTTTTTTTCAGGTAAGTCCCTGATTGTTATGGTAGTAAAGTCATGTGATTAATCATGTGATTTACATGGAGTTTCACATGTTCCTGGCCTTTTAATTGGCAGCATTTGCCCAAGATCAGATACCAGAGAGGTTCTGACAAACGGGACTCTGGGATCATTTGCTGGAAAAATTCATACATCTGTTTTTCCATTCAGAAGAGTGAAAGAGAGAACAACTGGGACAGAAAGTCTCCGATCCGAGTCTGTAACTATTTATAGTGATATATCGTCCTTGTCCCAAGAAGCATCTGCTGCGCACATGGATCCGTGACCATGTCCTGTACTTAGCCCAGTGTCTATAGGATTTGGGGAGGGCGTTATGGAATGGGTTTAATGAGCTTGACCAAGATAAAACTAATGTGCTTCCTACCGCAGTTTCAGATTACTGGAACAGGACTTGGCTCCTTTGGCATCAGGATTAATCTTTGCTTCACGCAAAGTAAAGGCTGAGAGGAGGGACATCCTAGAGGCCATGAAAGGAGTCGAGGGCCCCAGAAGCTCTGTAACTGATCTGGAGGGGGGAGATACTCCTGGTCCAGGCCTGGTTAAAGTCTCACTTACCTAGGGCCAGGGGCCCATGATTACGGGCTTGCTGTCTACAGCTGTTGTTTTACCCCTTGGGTACTTGTTACAATCTATAGAAAAGGAAATAAGGGAGGGAGGGATATTCTGAGAATGGAATTCGATTGGTTGGTGTGGCCCATGGGGGATAGGAGGGGTACAGAGCTCTGGATTTGCTCCAAAACAATTTCCTCTGAACTGTGTGACTTCTCCATGTAGGGTTGACATACACACGTACAGTATATACAGTAATATACATACAGGAAGGAGGTGGGGAGAGATGAGGATTGGAAACGGAAGAAAGAAAGGTTGAAAGGAGGATGGGAATAAAAGGGTAAAATACACAGAATTGGGGGTCATACGGTAATAAAGGGGACTTACTGTTACTATTGTAAACTGATTTTATCTTAATACAATACTGCAGTTTACTGTATGTTGCTATGCACACAAAATATTGCTTCTCTCTGGGTATTTGTATTAAAGGAGAGCTAAAAATAAAATGTTAATGACCCTGAATAGATTGCATTGTGGGTAGCCATATGTAATTTTGCAGGGTTCTGGCGTTTCCTGATTTGTCAGGCCCCTCCTCCCTAGTGAGTGACAATTGGTTTTCTCACCACCCAACATTGATTACAGAGAGGACACAGACAGGTCCCCCAGTAGGTTGGTAGATGCAGATTGATAACAACTTTTGCACCTTTTATTGCACAACCCTTTTGTATTTCTGTATCTCAAAAAGACGATAACCTGCAGTTATTTAAAGTTTAGCATTAGTTCCCCTTTAATAAATAATAGCAAAAGCTGCCCAGTGCTTGTGTCAGTTTAGCAATTCTATCTAACTCGGACATATTTATAAAGACGTGGTATTGGTATTTTACAATACCGCGCCTTTAATGACTGTAATCGTAATTGTACAATCACCCATAAAATACCATTATGCTAATTAACTATGTACGACTGCGGTCGTATTTTTTCGAGAACCCAACGGTATCGGAAGTTTCCTATACCATGGTATAATGAATATGGCCCTAAATGTTTGGCTGATGGACATCCCTAATCTGGCAATCAGATAATAGCGATGAGCGTGTAATATTTTTTTTAACATTTGGACTACAAGCAACAACTTCCTCCATCTTTTTTGTGGTTTAAACTCTGATCCTTTTATGAACTGAATCACTTATGTGACAATTTCAATGAAATCGAGCAACGCTGCACTTTCTGGCTGGTTAGTTTTATTACAACATTTCTCTGAAGAACTGTAAAGGAAATGCAACATCCTGACATTCTCCATTGACAACCCTCTACACCAGCAGCATAGGCTGAATTTCTACTTTATTTTTCTCACCTGAAATGCCGCAGTTTTCCTTGGCAAAAAGACCTCTATCTGGAGAGGTTGTGAACAGTATTTAAAGGGCATGTTCACCCCTCAAATGAAAAATGATATATAGGTAAATCACCCCATAAACCACAAAATCCCAATTGTTGGAAAGCTGACAGATGTAGGATAAACCTGTTATGCAGTGGAATGTTCTTCTCCCCCATGCCTCTGGCTCTCAAAAGGTAGCTAGGGGATTAGCTAGGGGAAGGGGAATAGCTAGGGGAATAGCTAGGAGAATAGTAGCTATCCCTCTAGCTATTCTCCTAACTTGCATTCCCTAGTTTTCCCCTATATTACTAGCTATCCCCTAGCTATTTTCTAGATTCATCCTAGATATTCCCCTAGCTATTCTCCTAGCTATTCTCCTAGCTATTCCCCTAGATATTTCCCTAGCTATTCCCCTACTATCTCCTACTATCCCCTAGCTATCCCCTAGCTATTCTCCTAGCTATTCCCCTAGCTATTCCCCTAGCTTTTCCCCTAGCTATTCCCCTAGCTATTCTCCTAAATATTCCCCTAGCTATTCCCCTAGCCCTAGCTATTCTCCTAGCTATTCCCCTAGATATTCTCCTAGCTATTCCCCTAGCTATCCCCCTAGCTATTCTCCTAGCTATTCCCCTAGCTATTCTCCTAGCTATTCCCCTAGCTATTTTCCTAGCTATTCCCCTAGCTATTCCCCTAGCTATTCTCCTAGCTATTCTCCTAGCTATTCCCTAGCTATTCTCCTAGTATTCTCCCATAGCTATTCCCCTAGCCCTAGCTATTCCCTACTATTCTCCTAGCTATTCTCCTAGCTATTCCCCTAGCTATTCCCCTAGCTCTTCCCTAGCTATCCCAGCTATTTCCTAGCTATTCCCCTAGCTATTCTCCTAGCTATTCCAGCTTTCCCCTAGCTATTCTCCTAGCTATTCCCCTAGCTATTCCCCAGCTATTCTCCTAGTATTCTCCTAGCTATTTCCTAGCTATTCCCCTAGCCTCCTAGCTTTGCTTCCTAGCTCTTTCCTAGCTACCCCTAGCTCTTCCCTAGCTATTCCCCTAGCTACTTCCCTAGCTATTCTCCTAGCTATTCTCCTAGCTTTTCCCTAGCTATCCCTAGCTATTCCCCTAGCTATTCTCCTAGCTATTCCCTAGCTATTCCCCTAGCCCTAGCTATTCTCCTAGCTATTCTCCTAGCTATTCTCCTAGCTATTATCCCCTAGCTTTCCCCTAGCTATTCTCCTAGTATTCTCTACTATTCTCCTAGCTATTCCCCTAGCTATTTCTCCTAGCTATTCCCTAGCTATCTCCTAGCTATTCCCTAGCTATCCCCTAGCTATTCTCCTAGCATTCCCCTAGCTATTCCCCTACCCCTAGCTATTCTCCTAGCTATTCTCCTAGCTATTCCCCTAGCTTTCCAGCTACCCCTAGCTATCTCCTAGCTATCTATCCTAGCTATTCCCCTAGCTTCTCCTAGCTATCTCCTAGCTATTCTCCTAGCTATTCCCCTAGCTATTCCCCTAGTCCCTAGCTATTCTCCTAGCTATTTCTCCTAGCATATTCTCCTAGCTATTACTCCTAGCTATTCCCCTAGCTATTCTCCTAGTATTCTCTACTATTTCTCCTAGCTATTCCCTAGCTATCTCTAGCTTTCCCATAGCTTTCCCTAGCTATTCCCCTAGCTATCCCTAGCTATTCCTAGCTATTCCCTAGCATTCCCCTACCCTAGCTATTTCCTAGCTATTCTCCTAGCTATTCCCTAGCTATCCCCTAGCCTATATTCCTAGCTATTCTCCTAGCTTTCCCCTAGCTTCTCCTAGCTATCTCCTAGCTATTCTCTAGTATTCCCTAGCTATCCCTAGCTACTCTAGCATTCTCCTAGCTATTCTCCTAGCATTCCCCCTAGCTATTCTCCTAGCTATTCCCTACTATTCTCCTAGCTATTCTCCTAGCTATTCCTAGCTATTCCTAGCTATTCCCTAGCTATTCTCCTAGCTATTCCCCTAGCTATTCCCCTAGCTATCTGCTATACTATTCCCCTAGCTATTTCACATACCCTAGCTATTCTCCTAGCTATTCCCCTAGATATCTCCTAGCTATTCCCCTAGACATATCTCCCCTAGCTATTCTCCTCGCTATTCCCTAGCTATTTCCTAGCTATCCCCTAGCTATCCCTAGCATTCTCCTAGCTATCCTACTATCCCTAGCTATTCCCTACTATTCTAGATTCCCTACATTCTCCTAGCTATTCTCCAGCTATTCCCTAGCTATCTCCCTAGCTATTCCCCTAGTTCTCCTAGCATTCTCCTAGCTATTCCCCTAGCTATTTCCTAGCTATTCCCCTAGCTATTCCCTAGCTATTCTCCTAGCTATTCCCCTAGCTATTCTCCCTAGCTTTCTCCTAGATATTCCCCTCCTAGCTATTCTCCTAGCTATTCCCCTAGCTATTCCCCTAGCCCTAGCTATTCTCTAGATATTCTCATCCGCTATTCTCCTAGCTATTCCCTAGCTATTCTCCTAGCTATTCTCCTAGCTATTCCCCTAGCTATCTCTAGAGTATTCCCCTATAGATACTATTCTCCTAGCTATTCCCCTAGCTATTCTCCTAGCTTATCCCTAGCTATTCCCTAGCTATTCTCCTAGCTATTCTCCTAGCTATTCCCCTAGCTATTCTCCCTAGTATGCCTCCTAGCTATCCCCTAGCCCTAGCTATTCCCTAAGCTATTCTCCTAGCTATCCCCTAGCTATTCCCCTAGCTATTCTCCTACTCTAGCTCATTCCCCTAGCTATTCCCATTAGCTATTATCCTAGCTAGCTATCCCCTAGATATTCTCTAGCTAATTCTCAGCTATTCCCTAGCTATTCTCCTAGCTATTCCCCAGCTATTCCCTAGCTATTCCCCTAGCTATCTCCTAGCTATTCTCCTAGCTATTCTCTAGATATTCCCTAGCCCTAGCTATTCTCCTAGCTATTCTCTAGCTATCCCTAGCTATTTCCTAGCTATCCCTAGCTATTCTCCCTAGCTATTCTCCTAGCTGATTCCCCTAGCGTATTCTCCTAGCTATTCCCCTAGACTATTCCTCCTAGATTCTCCTATTCTCCTAGCTATTCCCCTAGCTATTCCCCTAGCTATCTCCTAGCTATTCTCCAGCTATTCTCCTAGCTATTCTCCTAGCTATTCTCCTAGCTATTCATCCTAGCTATTCCCTAGGTATTCTCCTATCTATTTCTCCTAGCTATTCCCTAGCTATTCTCCTAGCTATTCCTCCTAGCTATTCCCAGCTATTCTAGCTCATTCCCCTAGCTATTTCCTAGCTTTCCTAGCTATTCTACTAGCTATTCTCCTAGCTATTCCCCTAGCTATTCCCCTACACCTAGCTATTCTCCTAGCTTATTCTCCCTAGCTATTCCCCTAGAGATTCTCTAGCGCATTCTCCTATCTATCTCCTAGCTATTCTCCTATCTAGGGGAAGGGGAATAGCTAGGGGAATAGCTAGGAGAATAGCTAGGGGAATAGCTAGGGGAATAGCTAGGAGAATAGCTAGGGGAATAGCTAGGGGAATAGCTAGGAGAATAGCTAGGGGAATAGCTAGGAGAATAGCTAGGGGAATAGCTAGGAGAATAGATAGGAGAATATAGCTATCCCTCTAGCTATTCTCCTAGCTATTCCCTAGCTACTATCTAGCTATTCCCCTAGCTATTTTCATAGCTATTCACCTAGATATTCCCCTAGCTATTCTCACTAGCTATTCTCCTAGCTATTCCCCTAGATATTTCCCTAGCTATTCCCCTACTATTCCTACTATCCCCTAGCATCCCTAGCTATTCTCCTAGCTATTCCCCTAGCTATTCCCCTAGCTTTGAGTCCCCTAGCTATTCCCTAGCTATTCTCCTAAACTATTCCCCCTAGCTATTCCCTAGCCCTAGCATTCTCCTAGCTATTCCCCTAGTATTCTCCTAGCTATTCCCCTAGCTATCCCCTAGCTATTCTCCTAGCTATTCCCTAGCTATTCTCCTAGCTATTCCCTAGCTATTTTCCTAGCCTATTCCCTAGCTATTCCCCTAGCCTATTCTCCTTAGCTATTCTCCCTAGCTATTCCCTAGCTATTCTCCTAGCTATTCCCCTAGCTATTCCCCTAGCCCTAGCTATTCCCTAGCTATTCTCCTAGCTATTCTCCTAGCTATTCCCCCTAGCTATTCCCCTAGCTCTTCTCCTAGCTATCCCAGCTATTATTCCTAGCTATTCCCCTAGCTATTCTCCTAGCTATTCCCTAGCTCTTCCCCTAGACTATTCTCCTAGCTATTCCCCTAGCTATTCCCCAGCTATTCTCCTAGCTATTCTCCTAGCTACTTATCCTAGCTATTTCCCCTAGCCCCTAGCTTTCTTCCTAGCTCTTTCCTAGCTATTCCCCTAGCTCTTCTCCTAGCTATTCCCCTAGCTAGCTCCCTAGCTATTCTCCTAGCTATTCCCTAGCTTTTCCCTAGCTATTCCCCTAGCTATTCCCCTAGCTATTCTCCTAGCTATTCTCCTAGCTATTCCCCTAGCCCTAGCTATTCTCCTAGCTATTCTCCTAGCTATTCTCCTAGCTATTCTCCTAGCTATTCCCCTAGCTATTCTCCTAGTATTCTCTACTATTCCTAGCTATTCCCCTAGCTATTTCTTCCTAGCTATTCCCTAGCTATCTCCTAGCTATTCCCTAGCTATCCCCTAGCTATTCTCCTAGCATTCCCCTAGCTATTCCCCTACCCCTAGCTATTCTCCTAGCTATTCTCCTAGCTATTCCCCTAGCTTTCCAGCCTACCCCTAGCTATCTCCTAGCTATCCCTCTACTCCCTAGCTATTCCCCTAGCTTCTCCTAGCTAATCTCCCTAGCTATTCTCCTAGCTATTCCCCTAGCTATTCCCCTAGTATTCCCTAGCTATTCTCCTAGCTATTTCTCCTAGCATATTCTCCTAGCTTATTATCCTAGCTATTCCCCTAGCTATTCTCCTAGTATTCTCCTACTATTCTCTAGCTATTCCCTAGCTATCTCCTAGCTTTCCCTAGCTATTCCCTAGCTATTCCCCAGCTATTCCCCTAGCTATTCTCCTAGCTATTCCCCTAGCTATTCCCCTACCCTAGCTATTTCCTAGCTATTCTCCTAGCTATTCCCTAGCTATCCCCTAGCTATATTCCTAGCTATTCTCCTAGCTTTCCCCTAGCTTCTCCTAGCTATCTCCTAGCTATTCTCTAGTATTCCCTAGCTATCCCTAGCTACTCTAGCTATTCTCCTAGCTATTCTCCTAGCATTCCCCCTAGCTATTCTCCAGCTATTCCCCTACTATTCTCCAGCTATTCTCCGTAGCTATTCCTAGCTATTCCCTAGCTATTCCCTAGCTATTCTCCTAGCTATTCCCTAGCTATTCCCCTAGCTATTCTCTATATATCCCCTAGCTATTCCTACCCTAGCTATTCTCCTAGCTATTCCCCTAGATATCTCCTAGCTATTCCCCTAGACATATCTCCCCTAGCTATTCTCCTGCTATTCCCTAGCTATTTCCTAGCTATCCCCTAGCTATCCCTAGCATTCTCCTAGCTATCCCTACTATCCCCTAGCTATCTCCCTATGCTATTATCTGCATTCCCTACATTCTCCTAGCTATTCTCCTAGCTATTCCCCTAGCTATCTCCTAGCTATTCCCCTAGTTCTCCTAGCATTCTCCTAGCTATTCCCCTAGCTATTTCCTAGCTATTCCCCTAGCTATCTCCCTAGCTATTCTCCTAGCTATTCCCCTAGCTATTCTCCTAGCTTTCTCCTAGTATTCCCCTCCTAGCTATTCTCCTAGCTATTCCCCTAGCTATTCCCCTAGCCCTAGCTATTCTCTAGATATTCTCATCCTAGCTATTCTCCTAGCTATTCCCTAGCTATTCTCCTAGCTATTCTCCTAGCTATTCCCCTAGCTATCTCTAGAGTATTCCCCTATAGACTACTATTCTCCTAGCTATTCCCCTAGCTATTCTCCCTAGCTTATCCCTAGCTATTCCCTAGCTATTCTCCTAGCTATTCTCCTAGCTATTCCCCTAGCTATTCTCCCTAGTACTGCCCCTAGCTATCCCTAGCCCTAGCTATTCCCTAAGCTATTCTCCTAGCATATCCCCTAGCTATTCCCCTAGCTATTTCTACTTAGCTCATTCCCCTAGCTATTCCCGATTAGCTATCTATCCTAGCTAGCTATTCCCCTAGATATTCTCACTAGCTAATTCTCAGCTATTCCCTAGCTATTCTACCCTAGCTATTCCCGAGCTATTCCACTAGCTATTCCCCTAGCTAGTCTACCTAGCTATTCTCCTAGCTATTCTCTAGATATTCCCCTAGTCCCTAGCTATTCTCCTAGCTATTCCTAGCTATTCCCTAGCTATTTCCTAGCTATCCCTAGCTATTCTCCCTAGCTATTCTCCTAGCATTCCCCAGCATTCTCCTAGCTATTCCCCTAGATATTCCCCTAGTCCCTATTCTCCTAGCTATTCCCCTAGCTATTCCCCTAGCTACTCCTAGCTATTCTCCAGCTATTCTCCTAGCTATTCTCCTAGCTATTCTCCTAGCTATTCATCCTAGCTATTCCCTAGGTAGGGGAATAGCTAGGAGAATAGCTAGGGGAATAGCTAGGAGAATAGCTAGGGGAATAGCTAGGAGAATAGCTAGGAGAATAGCTAGGAGAATAGCTAGGGGAATAGCTAGGGGAATAGTTCACTAAAAGTTCTATAGTTGAAAAAGGACCCATTAAAGTCAATGGGGAAAAACAGTTAGAAAAATTCTGATAAAATACAGTTGAAATAGCAATGGTAACTTACTGTAATGACTCTGGGGAACACATACTTATCACCACAATTTGTTTAAATACTAGCTTTCCTCACGATCCAGCAATTTTCGGGCTTCTGTGTTAAATTTTCAAGGGTTACTGAACGCTACATTAGAGGGTTATTGCCGAATTTGAGGGTCACCGACACTACATACAAAGGTTGCCGTCGAATTCAAGGGCTACCGAACGGCACATTCAAGGGTTATTGCCGATTTTGAGCATTAGCTAATGCTACATTCAAGGGTTATCGCCGAATTCAAGGGTTAGCACCCAATTCGAGGGTTATGGACGAATTTGAGGGTTATCACCAATTTCGAGGGTTAACGAAAGCTACATTTTAGGGTTATCGCTAAATTCAAGGGTTACCGAACGCTGCATACGAGAGTTATGGCCAAATTCAGAGTTGGTCAGAATGCAATAAATTAAAATAGTAAAAGCATGGGGGGTGTTAATGTGCTGAACATGTCTTTGTTGACCTGTGATGGTTTTAATACTTTGATTGGACACATTACATTGCTTATCTCTGACAAAGACAATCATAGGTTAATGGACAGACTGTGGGAGGAGTCAAAGAGCAGTCAGTTAGAGCGCCCCTAAGCAGTTTCTGCAAACAGGAAAACATGTAGGGTTCAGAATTCAGTTGTGAAATTCAAATCCCGATAAAGTTGAGCCTAATTAACATTATATTTACAAGAATATGCCACTTTTTACAAATATTACACGCCTGAATTGTGTCTCAGAGCATAGAAACAAGACAAATAAGCCGGGAGTCCAGGATGAAGTATAGCGCCATAAGAAGGCTGTTGACACCTAGAAGTGTCCCTTTTAAAATGTGACTGTTTAAATGATCCAATTTCGCTATGTTCTTTGGCAGGCGCATAAAGGCAAGAGAGTATTCTGGTGAAGGACACACTTATTCAGGGTGCCACTTGATTGGGTGTGTGCTTGTGGAAAAACATCCAAACCCATGAGCTGTGTTGGAAAACCTTTGATGACCCACTTATCACATCCTAAGCAGCTAGTTCATAGCGTTGTGTGTGTGTGTGTGTGTGTGTGTGTGAGATATATCATCCAGGGCTAGTTGGTTTCCACAGTGATCTAACTTAGGAGAGTACCATTAATTTCCTCCTGTTGCCATCTATAGATCAACCAATGTATTGTCATGGTAATGTGAAATCAGTGGGGCTTTAACTTGCTGGCTTTGCTACATTTTTTCCCACACATGTGTAACTACCCTTAGTAGGGGAAAATCATTTTAATAATTCGTAATTGGATAAGAAGAAAAAAAAAACCAACAACAATATACAGTTTGCCTTTAAATGTTTATTTAACTGAAAATTGTAAATTAAACCTACTTGCCCTTGGTTTTATATGTATATATTTTGTGGTATGTATTTTTACATTCTTCTTTCTACTTTCTGATTCAAAACCATTGAAACCATTATCAAAGCTGTAGGTTAAAGATTCTTTATAGAAGGGCAGCAGTGAGAGGCTAAACAGGTGGTGATGTCATAGTGAGGGATTAGCTACACCTCAGTGATGACTCTAATCCCTTTAAACCATGTCAGGCGGGTTATGTAAATCAGTCCATGACCTAATGTCGGCTGTTGTGAGTAGAACTGGGATTGGGACCTGCCAGAGATACTAAGGAGGAGAAACATTAAATAGTTACTGGCGGTTGCAATGATTATTAGATGGAATTAGAAAGATGGATTGTAACACTTTACTACAAACCCCTGACTACAAAATGGACAATAGATGAAATAATTAAAGGGCATGTCCACCCCTTTTTTCATAGTTTGCTGTAGTGTAGGGCTCCCTCCCCCAGTCCCAACTGCAATAGTACTTTTTGCAGAAACTCCCCTGAATTGTACTTACATTACCTCTCTCCTCCGACGTTCAGTCCCGGCCCTCTGCTTGCATGAAACTGCTGAGAGGCAGCCAATCACAGACATGGCTTCCGGCTATCCAGAATGCCGGGGGAAAGAGGAAATGTAAGTACTGGTCGGGGGAGTTTCTGCAAAAAGTACTATAGCGGTTGGAGCTGAGGGAGGGAGCCCTACACTACAGCAAAGGGGTTTTGTGCTAGGGGGAGGGAGAGGAAAACGGGTGGGAGAGGGAGGGAGCTGCAGTGCGCATGGTAAAATTCTCCCGGAGGAGAGACAGGAGGCAGAGTCCTATATGGACTCTGCCAGGCTCCTGATGGTCAGTTTTTGGGACTTAACAGGGACATTACAGGAGAACCATATGGAGCAGGGATGTAAGGTAAGGATTTTATTACACTACACAGTGGGGCCAGTAGTGGGTTAAATTCTAGTTTTGGGGGTGGACATGCCCTTTAAATAACATAAATCTTTGTTAATTATAGTAAATGTATATATTTATAATTTTAGCATGTCAGTAGAGATGGGATCTGGGTCTGACTCAGACCCGGATCCGACATGGAACCCCTTGGTTCCGAAATCCGAATGTTACATCCAAAACTAACGGATTGTTCAGATTTCGGGACTTCGGAGCGTGTTTTCGATTTTTATCGGACATTCAAGCTATTTTGGAAAATTTTGGGTTCACCCCCCACATTTAAGTATATATTGTATTATATGTTTTCATGGGACAATACTGAAGATCTGACACTTTGATACACTGTAAAGTAGTCAGTGTACAGTTTGTATAACAGTGTACATTTTCTTAACTCAACACACAGCCATTAATGTCTAAACCACTGGCAACAAAACTGAGTACACCCCTAAGTGAAAAATACAGCCCAGGTTTTGAAGGGAGGGGATCATGCTCAGTATCAGTATGTCACAGTACATTGGGATTCATGGTTCCCTCAATGAACTGTAGCTCCCCAGTGCCGGCAGTACGTGTACAGCCCCAAACAGGGCTCATGGCTACCATGAGGCCAAGTGCAACTTTTTGTCTCAGGCAACGGGGGCCCTGTGCATATGGGCGCACTCACAGTCAGCCTACAGTAGCTTTGATCTCATCCTACCTCTGCCTGCCTTCACGTCTCCTAGTAAGATAAAACTTAAATTACTAGTCTGTGTGTATCAGTAAATGTGGGCAATTTATATGTATCAGTCACTGTGGGCAACTTGCAAGTACCAGTTACTGTGGTCAACTTGTATGTACCAGTCACTGTGGGCAACTTGTATGTACCAGTCACTGTGGACAGTATATATGTACCAGTCATTATGGACTAGGGGAATAGCTAGGAGAATAGATAGGAGAATAGCTAGGAGAATAGCTAGGGGAATAGCTAGGAGAATAGCTAGGAGAATAGCTAGGGGAATAGCTAGGAGAATAGCTAGGAGAATAGCTAGGAGAATAGCTAGGGGAATAGCTAGAGGAATAGCTAGGAGAATAGCTAAGAGAGACATAGATAGGGGAATAGTCGCTAGGAATAGCTAGGGGAAATAGCTAGGAGAATTAGCTAGGAGAATACTAGGAGAATAGCTAGGGGAATAGCTAGGAGGAATAGCTAGGAGAATAGCTAGGAGAATACGAGGAGATAGAGAGAATAGCTAGGGAAATAGCTAGGGGAATAGCTAGGGGAATAGCTAGGAGAATAGCTAGGAGAATAGCTAGGGAATAGTAGGGAATAGCTAGGAGAATAGCTAAGGGAATAGCTAGGAGGATAGCTAGGAGAATACTAGGAAAGTAGGGGAATAGCTAGGAGAATAGCTAGGAGAATAAGCTAGGGAGAAATAGCTAGGGGAATAGCTAGGAGGAATAGCTAGGAGAGAGAATAGCTAGGAATAGCTAGGGGAATAGCTGGGAGAATAGCTAGCACGGAATAGCTAGGGATGCTAGGGAAATAGCTAGGAGAATAGCTAGGAGAATAGCTAGGAGAATAGCTAGGGAATAGCTAGGAGAATAGCTAGGGAATAGCTAGGAATACTAGGGAACTGGAGAAATTAGGAGAATAGCTAGGGAATAGCTAGGAGATAGCTAGAGAACATAGGAGAATAGATAGGGGAATAGCTAGGGGAATAATAAGCTAGGAGATACTAGGAGAATAAGATAGGGGAATAGCTGGAGACATAGCTAGGGGAATAGCTAGGAGAATAGCTGGGCTAGGAGAATAGCTAGGAGAAATAGCTAGGAGAATAGCTAGGGGAGAATAGCTAGGAGAATAGCTAGGAGAATAGCTAGGGGAATAGCTAGGGAGAATAGCTAGGGGAATAGCTAGGGAGCAATAGTAGGGGGAATAGCTAGGGGAATAGTAGGAGAATGCTGGGAATAGCTAGGGCTAGGGGAATAGCTAGGGAAAGCTAGGAGAATAGTAGGGGAATAGTAGGAGAATACGCAGGAGAATAGCTAGGGGAAATAGCTAGGGAAAGACTAGGAAAATAGCTAGGGGAAATAGCTAGGAGAATAGCTAGGGGAAATAGCTAGAAAAAATAGTGGGATAGCTAGGGGAATAGTAGAGAAAGTAGATGAGAATAGCTAGGGGAATAGCTAGGAGAATAGCAGGAGAATAGCTAGGAGAATAGCTAGGGATATGGGAATAGCTAGGGGAATAGCTAGGAGAAATAGCTAGGGAGAATAGCTAGGGGAATAGCTAGGGAATAGCAGGGGAATAGCTAGGAGAATAGCAATAGCTGGGGAATAGCTAGGGGAATAGCTAGGAGATAGCTAGGGGAATAGCTAGGGAATAGCTAGGAGAATAGCTAGGTAGGGGAATAGCTGAGAATAGGGGAATAGCTAGGGAATAGTAGGAGAATAGCTAGGAGGGAATAGCTAGGAGAATAGCTAGGGAAGAATAGCTAGGAGAATAGCTAGGGGGATAGCTAGGGGAATAGCTAGGAGATAGCTAGGGATAGCTAGGGAATAGATAGGAGAATAGCTAGGGGAATAGCTAGGAGAATAGCTAGGGGATAGTAGGGATAGCTAGGAGAATATAGGGGAATAGCTAGGAGAATAGTAGGGATGGGGAATGCTAGGGGAATATGCTAGGAGAATAGCTAGGGGAATACTAGGGGAATAGCTAGGGGAATAGCTAGGGGAAATAGTAGGGGAATAGCTAGGAGAATAGCTAGGGGAAATAGCGGGAATAGCTAGGAGATAGCTAGGAGAATAGCTAGGACAATAGTAGGGGAATAGCTAGGAGAATAGCTAGGGAAAGCTAGGAGAAAGCTAGGAGAATAGTAGGGTGGGAATAGCTAGAGGAATAGCTAGGAGAATAGCTAGGAGATTAGCTAGGAGAATAGCTAGGGGAATAGCTAGGAGAATAGCTAGGAGAATAGCTAGGGCTAGGGGAATAGCTAGGGGAATAGCTAGGAGAATAGCTAGGAGAATAGCTAGGGGAATAGCTAGGGAATAGCTAGGAGAAAGATAGGGGAATAGCTAGGGGAATAGCTAGGGAATAGCTAGGGGATAGCTGGGAGAATGCTAGGGGAATAGCTAGGGGAATAGCTAGGAGAATAGCTAGGGAATAGCTAGGAGAATAGCTAGGAGAATAGGGCTAGGGGAAGCTAGGAGAATAGCTAGGGGAATAGCTAGGGGAGAATAGTAGGAGAATAGCTAGGGGAATAGCTAGGAGAATAGCTAGGAGAATAGCTAGGAGAATAGCTAGGGGATAGCTAGGGAAATACTAGGAGGAGATAGCTAGGGGGATAGCTAGGGAGAATAGCTGAGAAAGCTAGGGGAATCTAGGGGGATAGCTAGGGGAATAGCTAGGAGAATATCTAGGGGAATAGCTAGGAGAATAGCTAGGGCTAGGGGAATAGCTAGGGGAATATTTAGGAGAATAGCTAGGGGAATAGCTAGGGGAATAGCTAGGAGAATAGCTAGGGGAATAGCTAGGGGAATAGTAGGGGAATAGCTAGGAGAATAGCTAGGGAAATAGCTAGGGGAATAGCTAGGAGAATAGCTAGGAGAATAGCTAGGGGAATAGCTAGGAGAATAGCTAGGGGAATAGCTAGGAGAATAGCTAGGAGGATAGCTAGGGCTAGGGGAACAGCTAGAGGAATATCTAGGAGAATAGCTAGAGATTAGCTAGGAGAATAGCTAGGGGAATAGCTAGGAGAATAGCTAGGAGAATAGCTAGGGCTAGGGGAATAGTAGGGAATAGCAAATAGGAGAATAGCTAGGAGAATAGCTAGGGAAATAGCTAGGGAATAGCTAGGGGAATAGCTAGGGGAATAGCTAGGGCTAGGAGAATAGCTAGGAGAATACCTAGGGGAATAGCTAGGGGAATAGCTAGGAGATTAGCTAGGGGAATAGCTAGGGGGACTAGCTAGGAATTAGCTAGGGGAATAGACTAGGAGAATAGCTGAGGGGAATAGAATAGGGGAATAGCTAGGAGGGAATAGCTAGGGAGAATAGCTAGGGGAATAGCTAGGGGATATAGCTAGGGGAATAGCTAGGGAGAATACTAGGCTAGGAGAATAGCTAGGAGAAATACTCGGAGAAATAGCAGGGATGTAGGAGAATAGCTAGGGGAATAGCTAGGGGAATAGCTAGGGCTAGGAGAATAGCTAGGAGAATACCTAGGAGAATAGCTAGGAGAATAGCTAGGGGAATAGCTAGGAGAATAGCTAGGGGAATAGCTAGGAGAATAGATAGGAGAATAGCTAGGAGAATAGCTAGGGGAATAGCTAGGAGAATAGCTAGGAGAATAGCTAGGAGAATAGCTAGTGACATACTAGAGAATACTAGGGAATACTAGGAAAGTACTAGGGGAATACTAGGAGAATAGCAGGGAATGTAGAATAAGCTGGCGAATACCTAGGAGAATAGCTAGGGGAATAGCTAGGAAGAATAGCTAGGGGAAATAGGCTAGGAGAATCAGCTAGGAGAATAGCTAGGGGGATAGCTAGAGAATAGCTAGGTGAATAGCTAGGAGAATAGCTAGGAGAATACCTAGGAGAATAGTCCTAGGAATGCTAGGCGGGAATAGCTAGGAGAATAGCTAGGAGAAGCTAGCGGACTAGGATAGGAATAGCTAGGGGAATAATAGTAGCTAGGGGATGCTAGGAGGAATAGCTAGAGAAATCCTAGGAGTAATCGCTAGGAAATAGCTAGGGAGAATAGCTATGGAAATAGCTAGTAGAAATAGCTAGGAGATAGCTAGGTAGAATAGCTAGGGAATAGCTAGGAGAATAGCTAGGGAATAGCTCAGGGAATAGCTAGATATAGCTAGGTAAAGCTAGGGGCTAGGGAATAGCTAGTGGAATAGCTAGGAGAATAGCTAGGGGATAGCTAGGAGATAGCTAGGGACTAGTAGAGGAATAGCTAGGGGGTATAGCTAGGGAATACTAGGGGAAAATAGCTAGGGTGAATAGCTAGGAGAATAGCTGGGGAATAGCTAGAAGAATAGCTAGGGGGAATAGCTAGGGGAATAGCTAGGAGATAGCTAGGAGAATAGCTAGGGAAATGCTAGGAAATAGCTAGGAGTAATAGGCTAGAGAATAGCTAGGGCTAGGGGAATAGCTAGGGAAATAGCTAGGGAATAGCTAGGGAATAGCTAGGGGAATAGCTAGGAGATAGCTAGGGAAAGTAGGAGAATAGCTAGGGAGAATAGCTAGGGAAATAGCTAGGAGATAGCTAGGGGAATAGCTAGGGAATAGCTAGGAGAATAGCTAGGGCTAGGGGAATAGCTAGGAGAATAGCTAGGGAATAGCTAGGAGAATCGTAGGAGAATAGCTAGGAGGGATATAGCGAGGAGAATAGCTAGGAGAATAGCTAGGAGAATAGCTAGGGATAGCTAGGGGATAGCTAGGAGAATAGCTAGGGAATAGCTGGGAATACAGAGAATAGCTAGGGAATAGCTGGAGAATGCTAGGGGATAGCCTAGGGAATAGCTAGGAGAATATCTAGGGATAGCTAGGAGAATAGCTAGGGCTAGGGGATAGCTAGGGGAATATAGGAGAATAGCTAGGGGAATAGCTAGGGAATAGCTAGGAGAATAGCTAGGGGAATAGCTAGGAAATAGCTAGGAGAATAGCTAGGGGAATAGCGAGGGGAATAGCTAAGGAGAATAGCTAGGAGAATAGCTAGGAAATAGCTAGGGAATAGCTACGGAGAATAGCTAGGGAATGCTAGGAGAATAGCTAGGAGAATAGCTAGGTAGAATAGCTAGGGAATAGCTAGGAGAATAGCTAGTGAAATAGCTAGGAATAGCAGGGAGATAGCTAGGAGAATAGCTAGGAGAATAGCTAGGGCTAGGGAATAGCTAGGGGAATAGCTAGGAGAAGAAGCTAGGAGAATAGCTAGGCTAGGGGAATAGCTAGGGAATAGCTAGGAGAATAGCTAGGGGAATAGCTAGGGAATAGCTAGGAGGAGAATGCTAGGGGAATAGCTAGGGAGAATAGCTAGGAGAATAGCTAGGGAATAGCTAGGAATAGCTAGGGAAATATCTAGGGAGAATAGCTAGGAGAATAGCTAGGCTAGGGAATAGCTAGGAGGGAATAGCTAGGAGAATAGCTAGGGGAATAGCTAGGGAATAGCTAGGAGAAGCTAGGAGAATAGCTAGGAGAATAGCTAGGGGAATAGCTAGGGGAATAGCTAGGAGAATAGCTAGGGGGATAGCTAGGGGAGTAGCGAGAATAGCTAGGGGATAGTCTAGGGGGATAGCTAGGAATCTAGGAGAATACTAGGGATCGCTAGGAAATAGTCTAGGGCTAGGGGAATAGCTAGGGGAATATTTAGGAGAATAGCTAGGGGAAATAGCTAGGGAATAGCTAGGAGAATAGCTAGGGGAATAGCTAGGGGAATAGCTAGGGGAATAGCTAGGAGAATAGCTAGGGAAATAGCTAGGAATAGCTAGGAGAATAGCTAGGGAAGAGATGGGAATATAGCTAGAAATAGCTAGGGGAATAGCTAGGAGAAATAGCAGGAGAATCAGGGCTAGGGGAAAGCTAGAGGAATAGTCTAGGAGAATAGCTAGGAGATAGCTAGGAGAATAGCTAGGGGAATAGCTAGGAGAATAGCGTAGGTAGAGAATAGCTAGGGCTAGGGGAATAGCTAGGGAATAGTCTAGGAGAATAGCTAGGAGAATAGCTAGGGAATAGCTAGGGAATAGCTAGGGAATAGCTAGGGGAATAGTAGGGCTAGGAGAATAGCTAGGAGAATACTAGGGGAATAGCTAGGGGAATACTAGGAGATAGCTAGGGGAATAGCTAGGGGAATAGCTAGGAGAATAGCTAGGGGAATAGCTAGGAGGAAATAGCTAGGGGATAGCTAGGGGAATAGCTAGGGGATAGTCTAGGAGTAATAGCTAGGGGAATAGCTAGGGGAATAGCTAGGGGAGATAGCTAGGGTGGAATAGCTGGGCTAGAGAGAATGCTAGGAGAATACCTAGGAGAATAGCTAGTGGAATAGCTAGGAATACTAGGAGGGAATAGCTAGGGGAATAGCTAGGTAGAGAATAGCTAGGAGAATACTAGAGAAATAGTGAGTAAAAGCCTAGGGGAATAGCTAGGGATAGTAGGCTAGAGAATAGCTAGGGGAATAGTAGGGGAATAGTAGGAAGAATAGCTAGGAGAATAGCTAGGAGAATAGCTAGGAGAATAGCTGAGGAATAGCTAGGAGAATAGCTAGGAGAATAGCTAGGGGAATATCTAGCTAGGAAATAGCTAGGAGAATAGCTAAGAATAGGCTAGGAATAGCTAGGAGAATAGCTAGGGGAATAGATAGGGAATAGCAAGTGCTAGGGAATAGCTAGGGGAATAGTCTGGGGACTAGAGGGAGAATGCTAGGGTGAATAGCTAGGAGAATAGCTAGTTGAATAGCTATGGATAGCTAGGGAAATAGTCTAGGAGAATAGCTAGGGGAATAGCTAGGGGAATAGCTAGGGGAATAGCATTCAGTCATTGGCTGTAGAGATGGCCGAACTTCTAAAGTTTGGTTAATTTTAGAACTATAGAACTTCACTAAAAGTTCTATAGTTGAAAAAGGACCCATTAAAGTCAATGGCTTCCAAACCAGATTTTATGTCTTTCTATGTCCTAATTTAACCTGCTATTTACAAGACAAAGACAAGGAATAATCTTGTTATGATCACCACTCTCTTTTGGTGTATAGGATTTGATTCACTGACTGTAGTTCTAGCCTTACCGTTTAAAGCCTTGTACTGGCCTGGGCAAAAACATGGTGTCAAGGGGCATCCCACAGATCATCCCAAAGGCATTCACTCATCAAAGGCCATTTGTTTTTCGCGATGGTGACTGCGATTCAGGTTTATGTGCGCGTCTATTGCTGACGTTTTGACAAACGTGGGCCAAAAAACCATTTTGGTGAGAAATGGCAACTCGCATGCACTAATGCTTAAAATCGCACCACCCTACGCTCCAATTATGTCGTGTACATGATTTAGAGCAGTTAAAGGGAGGCTTTACCCTACGTTGTTGGATCCTCTTTTCCCTCATGGTTCAAAACTAGATATGGGTCATAAACATGTTTCCAACAAACTGCGGTGTTTTTTAAACTTTTTTCAGGTAAGTCTGAGTTATGGTAGTACAAGTAGTTGTGATTCATCTGTGATTTATGGAGTTTCACATGTTCCTGGCCTTTTATTGGCACATTTGCCAATGATCAGTTACCAGAGAGGTTTTCTGAAAAGGGACTCTGGATCAATATGCTGGAAAAAATCCATAAATCTGTTTTCCCATTCAAAGAAGAGTGAAAGGGAGAACACTGGGACAGAAAGTCTCCGATACGGTCGTGTAAAAAACGGATTATAGGGATATATAGTCCTGTGTCCACAAGAAGCATTGCATGCACACATGGAATGCCGTGCACATGTCATGTACTAGCCCAGTTGTATATTGGATTTGGGGGGCTGTTATGAAGGGGTTTATGAGCTTGACCAAAGATAAACTAATGTGTCTTACCGCCAGTTTCAGATTTACGGGAACAGGACTTGGCTCCTTTGGCTCAGGCTTAATCTTTGCACGCAAAGTACAACGTAAAGGCGAGAGGGGGACACCATAGAGGGCCTGAAAGGAGTCGAGGGCCCGAACGACTCTGTAACTGATCTGGATGGGGGCAGATATCTGGTCCAGGCCTGGTGTAAAGTCTCACTTACTAGGGCCAGGGGCCATGATACCGGGCTGCTGTCTAACGCTGTTGATTTACCCCTTGTGTACGTGTTACAATCTATAGAAAAGGAAACATAGGGAGGGAGGGATATTGAGAATGGAATTCGATTGGTTGGTGTGGCCCATGGGGAAGGAGGGGTACCAGAGCTCTGGATTTGCTCCAAAACAATTCCTCTGAACTGATGTGACTTTTCATGTAGGGAGACATACACACGTACAGTAATACAGTAATATACATACAGGAAGGAGGGTGGCGGAGAGATGCAGGCATTGGGAACAGAGTAAACGAAAAGGTTTGAAAGGAGATTTGAAGGGCGTGAAATAAAAGGGTTTAAAATACACAGAATTGGGCGTCATACCGGTAGATGAAGGGACTTACTGTTACTATGTAAACGATTTATCTTAATCAATACTGCAGTTTACTGTTGTGTGTATGCACAAAATATTGTTCTCTCTTGGGTATTTGTATTAACGGAGAGTAAAAATAAAATGATCTGACCCTGAATAGATTGCATTGTGGGTAGCCATATGTAAATTTGCAGGGGTTTCTGGCGTTCCTGAGTTTTTCAGGCCCCTCCTTCCTAGTGAGGACATGGTTTTCACCACCCACATATGATTGACAGAGAGGACACAGGACAGGTCCCCCAGTAGGTTGGTAGATGCAGATTGATAACAAACTTTTGCACCTTTTATTGACACAACCCTTTTGATTTCTGTATTCAAAAACGACGTAACCTTGCAGTTATTAAAGTTTAGCAGTAGTTCCCTTTTAATAAATAATAGCAAAAGCTGCCCGTTGCTGTTGTCAGTTTAGCAATTCTATCTAATCAGGACATATTTATAAAGACAGTGGTATTGGTATTGTACAATACCGGCCCTTAGACTGTAATCGTAATTGTACACATCACCATTACATACCAGATGCTAATTTAACTATCGGACATGCGGTCGTATTTTTCGAAGAACACCAACGGTATCGGAAGGTTTTCCTATACCATCGGTTAATGAATATGGCTACAATGTTGGCTGATGGACATCCCTAATTGGCAATCAGATAATGCGATGAGGTGTAATATTTTTTTTAACATTTGCACTACAAGCAACAACTCCTCCATTTTTTGTGGTTGTACACTTCTGATCCTTTTATGAACTGATATCAATTATGTGACAATTTCAATGACAATCGAGAAACTGCACTTTGGACGTGGAGTTCTATTACAACATTTCTGAAGAACTGTAAAGGAAATGCAACATCTGACATTTCCACTGACAACTCTACACCAGCAGCAAGGCTGAATTTCACTTGTATTTTCTCACTGAAATGCCGACAGTTTTCCTTGGCAAAAAGACACTATCTGGAGAGTGTTGGTGAACAGTATGTTAAAGGGCAGTTCCACCCTCAATGAAAAATGATTATATAGGTAAATCACCCATAAACCCACAAAAATCCCAATTGTTGGAAGCTGACAGTGTAGGATAAACCGTTATGCAGTGGAATTGTTTTTCCCCCATGCTCGTGCTCTCAAAAGTAGCTAGGGGATTAGCTAGGGGAAGGGGAATAGTAGGGGAATAGCTAGGAGAATAGCTCGGGGAATATAGCTAGACGAGAATAGATAGGAGGAATAGCAGGAAATAGATTAGGCAAACAGGAAATTAGTAGGGACTGTTGGAGAATAGCTAGGAGGAATAGTAGGGAAGGGACTGGGAATAGCTAGGAGAATAGCTAGGGGAGAATAAGCTGGGGAATAGCTAGAGAGAAATGAGCTAGGGGGAATAGCTAGGATAGGCTGGAAAAATAGCATAGGGGAATAGCTAGGAGATATCGATAGCTGGAGAATAGAGGAGAATAGCTAGGAGATAGCTCTGGGGAATAGCTGGAGAAATAGCTAGGAGAATGAGCTAGGGGAATAGCTAGGAGAATAGTAGGAGATAGTAGGGGAATTAGCTAGGAGAATAGACTAGGAGAATAGTAAGAGAATATACTAGGGGAATAGTAGGAGAATAGCTAGGGGAAAATAGCTAGGAGAATAGCTAGGAGAATACCTAGGAGAAATAGTAGGGGAAATAGCTAGGGGATAGCAGGAGAGATAGCTAGAGGAAACCTAGGAGGAAGTAGGAGAATAGCTAGCGGAGAATAATAGCTAGGGGAATAAGCTAGGGAATAGCTAGGCAGAATAGATAGCGAGAATAGCTAGGTGCAGAATCGCTAGGGAAAGCTAAGGAGAATAGCTGATAGGAGGAGATAGCAGGAGAAGTACCTAGGAGATAGCTAGGAGAATAGTAGGGGAATAGCTAGGAGGAATGAGATAGGAGAATCAGCTAGGGGAATAGTCAGGAGAATAGCTCGGTGAATAGCTAAGAGTAGTAGGAATAGCTAGGGGAATAGCTAGGAGAATAGCTAGAGGAAAGGGAGAATAGACTAGGAGGAAAGCTAGGAGATACTAGGGACATACCTAGGGGAATAGCTAGGGGAACCTAGCTAGGGAATAGTCTAGGAGATAGCTAGGAGAAATAGCTACGGAGGAAATAGCTAGGGAGGAATAGCTAGCGAGAATAGTAGGGGACATAGAGTAGGAGACTACGCTAGGAGAATAGCATATGGGATAGAGAGACTAGCTAGGGGAATAGCTTAGGAGGAATACATAGGAGAATTAGCTAGGGGCAATAGCTCAGGACGAATAGTGGGGATAGCTAGGAGAATAGCTAGGAGAATACTAGGAGAGAGCTAGGAGAATAGCTAGGGGAATAGTAGGAGAATAGCTAGGAGATAGCTAGATAGCTGGGAATAGATAGGGGATAGGGTATAGCTAGGAGAATAAGCCTAGGGGAATAGCTAGGGGAATAGCTACGGAAGAATGCTAGGGGAATAGCTCAGGGCTAGTGGAATAGCTAGGGGAAAATAGAGAGAAAGCTAGGGGAATAGTGAGGAGAATCAGCTAGGAGAATAGCTGGGGAATAGTAGGGGAATGCAGGAAAAAGCGGGGACTAGCTAGGAGAGAATAGTAGGGGAATCGCTGAAGAATAGCTGGGGAATAGCTAGGGGAATAGGCAGTGAGATATGCTAGGAGAATAGCTAGGGGAATAGCTGGGAGATAGTAGGAGCAATGCTAGGAGAATAGCTAGGGCTAGGGGAATAGCTAGGGAATGTAGGAGAATAAGCTAGGGAATAGCTGATAGTGGCGGAGATAGCTCGGAGAATAGCAGGAGAATCAGCTAGGAGAATTGATAGGAGAATAGCTAGGAGGAATAGCTAGGAGAATTAGTCGAAGGAGGAATAGTAGGAGAATAGCTAGGGTAGGGGAATAGTCAGGAGAATAGATAGGGGGAATAGCTAGGAGAATAGCTGGAGAATAGCTAGGGGAATTAGCTAGGAGAATAGACTAGGAGAAATAGTAGGAGAATAGCTAGGGGGATAGACTCGGGGAATAGGCTAGGGAGAATAGCTAGGGGGGATTAGCTAGGGGAATAGCGGAGAATATAGCTAGGGGAAGCTAGTGAGACGCTAGGGGGTAGCTAGGGGAATGCAGGAGAATATCTAGGGGAAGCAGGGATAGCTAGGCAGGGGAATAGCTAGGGCGATTAGGGGATAGCTAGGGGATGTAGGGAATAGTTAGGCGAATAGCTAGGGGATGAGCTAGGGGAATAGCTAGGAGAATAGCTAGGGAATAAGCTGGGAATAGCTAGGAGAATAGCTAGGATAGCTCGGCGGATAGCTAGGGAATAGCTGGAAGAATAGCTAGGGCAACAAATAGCTCAGGAGCGAATAGCTGGAGAAGAGCTAGTAGGGGAATCGCTAGGAGAATAGCTAGGAGAATGCTAGGAGATAGCGGGAATAGCTAGGGATAGCTAGGAGATAGATAGCTAGGAGATAGCGGCTGGGGAATAGCTAGGGGAATAGCTATCGGAGATAGCTAGGAGAATAGCTAGAAGGGTAGTGGGGAATCGCTAGGGAATATAGCATGGAGAATAGCTAGGCTAAGGGGAATAGCTAGGGGAATAGCTAGGAGAATAGCGAGGGGAATAGCAGGAGAAGTAGGAGAAAGCTAGGGAGAATAGCTAGGGAGAATAGATAGGGAGACTAGCTAGGGATAGCTAGGAGAATAGCTGGAAGGGAGAAAGATGAGAATAGCAGGCTAGGGGAAGAAGTAGGAGATAGAGCTAGGGGAATAGCTACGGAGATAGATAATAGGAGAAAGCTAGGGGAATAGTCGAGGAGATAGCTAGGAAGGAAAGCTAGGAGATAGCAGGGATAGCTGGTACGGAGATGGGTAGGGTAGTGGGGAAAAGCTAGGAGATAAGCTAGGGGGATATAGTAGGGGGGAAGCTAGAGGAACTGCTAGGGGAGATAGCTAGGGGAGAGTAGCGGATAGCTGGGAGGAATAGTAGGGAGAATAGTCTAGGGAAATAGCTGGGAATAGCATAGGGGAATAGCTGGGAATGATAGGAGAATAGCTCAGGGGAATAGCTAGGGGGAATGAACGCTAGGAGAATAGCTAGGTGGACATAGCTGGGGGGGAGAAAATTTAAGCTAGAGCTAGTAGGAGAAATAGTAGGGAATAGCTAGGGAAATAGCAGCGGGAAACTGACGCTAGGAGAAATAGGAATGCTAGGAGAGAATAGCTAGGGGAATAGGGGAAGACAAGAATAATAGCTAGGAACAGAGAGAATATCTAGGAGAATAGCTAGGAGATAGCTAGGAGAAATAGCTAGGGGATGGTAGGAGAATAGCTAGGAGAATAGCTAGGGGTAGGGGAAAATAAGTAGGGAATAGCTGGAGAATAGCTAGGAGAATAGCTAGGAAATAGCTAGGGAATAGCTAGGGTATAGATAGGGGATAGCTGGGGCTAGGAGAATAGCTAGGAGAATACTAGGGGAATAGCTCAGGGGAATAGTCTAGGAGATTAGTAGGGGATAGCTGGGGAATAGCTAGGAATCGCTAGGGAATAGCTAGGAGAATAGCTAGGAGGGAATAGCTAGGGGATAGCTAGGGGGAATAGCCTAGGAGAATAGTAGGGGAGAATAGCGTGGAATAGCTAGGGGATAGCTAGGGAATAGCTAGGGCTAGGAGAATGGCTAGAGAATAACCTAGGAGACATAGATAGGGAATAGCTAGGAGAACTAGCTAGGGGATATAGCTAGGGGAATAGCTAGGGTAGGAGAATAGCTAGGAGAATCCTAGGAGAATAGTAGGGAATAGCTAGGAGAATAGCAGGGAATAGCTAGGGGAATAGCTGCAGGAGATCTAGGAGAATAGCTAGGGGAAAGCTAGGGGAAATAGATAGGAGAAATAGTAGGGGAATAGCGTAGGAGACTACCTAGGAGAAATAGCTAGGGGAATAGCTAGGAGAATAGTAGGAGATAGCTGAGGGGCAAGCTAGAGGGCTAGGAGAATGTAGGAAGAATACCTAGGAGAAGGCTAGGGGATAGTAGGAGAATAAGCTAGGGGAATAGCTAGGGGAATCGCAAGGGATAGGAGAATAGCTAGGGGATAGCTAGGGGAATAGATAGGAGAATAGCTAGGGAATAGCTAGGAGAATAGGTAGGGAACTAGATGGGGAAAAGCTAGGGGAATAGCTAGGGGAGATAGGGGAATAGTAGCTAGGGGAATAGCTAGGGGAATAGATAGGAGAATAGCTAGGGAATAGCTAGGGGAATAGATAGGGGAATAGCTAGGGGAATAGCTCAGTCATGGCTGTAGAGATGGGCCGAATTCTAAAGTTTGGTTAATTTTAGAAACATAGAACTTCACTAAAAGTTCTATAGTTGAAAAAGGACCTTAAAGTCAATGGGGAAAAAACAGTTAGAAAAATTCTGATAAAAATACAGTTGAAATAGCATGGTAACTACTGTAATGACTCTGGGGACACAATACTTATCACCACAATTTGTTTAAATACTAGCTTTCTCCACGACCAGCAATTTCGGGCTTCTGTGTTAAATTTCAAGGGTTATGAACGCTACATTAGAGGGTTATTGCCGAATTGAGGTCACCGACACTACATACAAAGGTTGCCGTCGAATTCAAGGGCTACGAACGGCAATTCAAGGGTTATTGCCGATTTGAGCATTGCTAATGCTACATTCAAGGGTTATCTGCGAATTCAGGTTAGCACCCAATTCGAGGGTTATGGACGAATTTGAGGGTTATCACCAATTTCGAGGGTTAACGAAGCTACATTTTAGGTTATCGCTAAATTCAAGGGTTACCGAACGCTTGATACGAGAGTTATGGCCAAATTCAGGTTGGTACAGAATGCATAAATTAAAATAGTAAAAAGGGGGGGTGTAATGTGCTGAACATGTCTTGTTGACCTGTGTGGTTTTAATACTTTGATTGGACACATTACATTGCTTATCTCTGACAAAGACATCATAGGTTAATGGACAGGACTGTGGGAGGAGTCAAGAGCAGTAGTTAGAGCGCCCCTAAGCAGTTTCTGCAACAGGAAAACATGTAGGGTGTCCGAATTCATTTGTGAAATTCAAAATCCCGTAAAGTTGAGCCTAATTAACATTATTATTTACAAGAATATGCCACTTTTTACAAATATTACACGCCTGAATTGTGTCTCAGAGCATAGGAAACAAGAAATAAGCGGGAGTCCAGGATGAAGTATAGCCGCCATACAGAAGGCTGTGACACCTAGAAGTGTCCCTTTAAAATGTGACGTTTAAATGATCCAATTTCGCTATGTTCTTGGCAGGCGCATAAAGGCAAGAGAGTATTCTGGTGAAGGACACACTTATTCAGGGTTGCCACTTGATTGGGTGTGTGCTTGTGAAAACATCCAAACCCATGAGCTGTGTTGGAAAACCTTTGATGACCCACTTATACACATTCTAAGAGCTAGTCATAGCGTGTGTGTGTGTGTGTGTGTGTGTGGTGTGAGAATATCATCCAGGGCTAGTTGGTTTCCACAGTGACTAACTTAGGAGAGTACCATTATTTCCTCCTGTTGCATCTATAGACAACCAATGTATTGTCATGGTAATGTGAAATCAGTGGGGCTTAACTTGCTGGCTTTGCACATTTTTTCCCACACATGTGTAACTACCCTTGTAGGGAAACTCATTTAATATTCGTAATTGGATAAGAAGAAAAAAAAAACCAACAACAATATACAGTTTGCCTTTAAATGTTTATTTAACTGAAAATTGTAAATTAAACCACTTGCCCTTGGTTTTTAGATATATTTTGTGGATGTATTTTTACTTCTTCTTTCTACTTTCTGATTCAAAACCATTGAAACCATTATCAAAGCTGTAGGTAAAGATTCTTATAGAAGGGCAGCAGTGAGAGGCCTAACAGGTGGTGATGTCATAGTGAGGGATTAGCTACACTCAGTGAGACTCTAATCCCTTTAAACCATGTCAGGGGGGTTTATGTAAATCAGTCCATGACCTATGTCGGCTGTTGTGAGTGAGAACTGGGATTGGGACCTGCCAGAGATACTAAGGAGGAGAAACATTAAATAGTTAATGGCGTTGCAATGATTATTAGATGGAATTAGAAAGATGGATTTGTAACACTTTACTACAAAACCCCTGACTACAAAATGGACAATAGATGAAATAAGATTAAAGGGCATGTCCACCCCTTTTTTCATAGTTTTTGTAGTGTAGGGCTCCCTCCCCCAGTCCCAACTGATAGTACTTTTTGCAGAAACTCCCTGAATTGTACTTTACATTCTCTCTCCTCCGACGTTCAGTCCCGGCCCTCTGCTTGCATGAACTGCTGAGAGGCAGCCAATCACAGACATGGCTTCCGGCTATCAGAAGCCGGGGGAAAGAGGAAATGTAAGTACTGGTCGGGGGAGTTTCTGCAAAAAGTCTATAGGGTTGAGCTGAGGGAGGGGAGCCACACTACGCAAAGGGGTTTTGTGCTAGGGGAGGAGAGGAAAACGGGTGGGAGAGGGAGGGGAGCTGCATGCGCATGGTAAAATTCTCCCGGAGAGAGAGCGAGGCAGAGTCCTATATGGACTTGCCAGGCTCCTGATGGTCAGGTTTTGGGACTTAACAGGGACATTAAGTGAGAACCATATGGAGCAGGGATGTAAGGTAGGATTTTATTACACTACACAGTGGCCAGTAGTGGGTTAAATTTAGTTTTGGGGGTGGACATGCCCTTTTAATAACATAAATCTTGTTGAATTATAGTAAATGTATATATTATAATTTAGCATGTCAGTAGGATGGGATCTGGGTCTGACTCAGACCGGATCGCCATGGAACCCCTTGGTTCCGAAATCCGAATGTTACATCAAACTAACGGATTGTTCAGATTCGGGACTTCGGAGGCGTGTTTCGATTTTTACGGACATTCAAGTATTTTGGAAAAATTTTGGGTTCACCCCCACATTTAAGTAATATGTATTATATGTTTTCATGGACAATACGAAGATCTGACACTTTGATACACTGTAAAGTAGTCAGTGTACAGTTTGTATAACAGTGTACATTTTCTTAACTCAACAACACAGCCATTAATGTCCTAAACCACTGGCAACAAAACTGAGTACACCCCTAAGTGAAAAAGACAGCCCAGGTTTTGAAGGGAGGGGATCATGTCAGTATCAGTATTGTCACACGTACATTGGGATCATGGTTCCCTCAATGAACTGTAGCTCCCCATTGCGCAGTACGTGTACAGCCCCAAACAGGGCTCATGGCTACCATGAGGCCAAGTGCAACTTTGTCTCAGCAACGGGGGGGGGGCCCTGTGCATATAGGGGCGCACTCACAGTCAGGCCTACAGTAGCTTTGATCTCATCCTACCTCTGCCTGCCTTCACGTCTCCTGTAAGATAAAACTTAAATTACTAGTCTGTGTGTATCAGTAAATGTGGGCAATTTATATGTATCAGTCACTGTGGGCAACTGCAAGTACCAGTTACTGTGGTCAACTTGTAGTACCAGTCACTGTGGGCAAAGTATGTTACCAGTCCCTGTGGACAGTTATATATGTACCAGTCATTATGGACAGTTTTATAGTACCAGTCAGTAAGCAATTTTTCGTACCAGTCACTGTGGACAACTTGCATTGTACCCGTCACTGTGGACATATATATGTACCAGTCATTATGGACAGTTTATATGTACCAGTCACTGTAAGCAATTGTATGTACCGTCACTGTGGACAAGTTGCATGTACAAGCTCACTGTGGACAGTATATATGTACAGTCATTATGGACCGTTATATTGTACCAGTCACTGTAAGCAATTTGTACGTACCAGTCACTGTGGACAACTTGCATGACAGTCATGTGGACAGTATATATGTACAGTCTATGGTACAGTTAATAGGTACCAGTCACTGTAAGCATTTGGACTTACCAGTCACGTGTGATCAACTGCATGTACCAGTATGTGGGCCACTTAAATTTACATTACTGTGGAAACTAATATTTAGCCGCTCTCCAGTTCCCTGCCACTGTAGGTCAAATTCCAGTTCACAGCAAAGAGCAATCTAACTGGCTGTGTGAATTTTAGGGCTGGCCTATTAGTGGTATTCCTACCTCCCATATCCTTTATGAAGGCATGCCAACGTAAAGAAAAGCATCAGGCATGCTTCTGACTTCATACAGGAAAGCCCAGACACTAACCTGGCAGATAAAAATTGCACATACAGTAGCTTCTCCAAAAAAACACTATTGGGATGTAGGAATAATTCAACCCTACTCCCTAACCTAGGTACTTTTTCTGTGTATTCCTACTAACTCCTTACGACATCCCTTTGCTTGTATTCAAAACTCCAACAATAGGAGTGATGTGCTGTAAATGACCATGGTTTATCTGACTTGTGGATGAATATGTGTTGAACGGGACGTTTAGTTGAGTGGATGTCAGATTTTACCGCTGATTGAACAGAATAGTCCCGCAGTTTGATCTTGGAGATTATCAGGGTCCTTAATCTAGCGATGGTACAAACCAGCAAACTGTGCCAATTCTGCCTACAGTGTTCAGTAAAAGCCAAACAACACAGCGGATGAAAACATATTGATATTACTCACAGCTAGGTCTAATCCTAAGGATTTCTTTTTTATCTGACCTCACTACGCACTATGTTTTTATTTCAGACAGATCAATTTAGCAATTTTTTAAATAAACCTTCAATCCTAGGAACGTCCTCAGCCAGAGGGGGAGGCGAAGTTGTCATTTGTGTGGGGAAACGCCATACAGGCCTTAAAAAATCAATTAATTCTTATTATGTTAAATGACCTTGAGAGGAAGTTGACTCATCAATGCAATAAGTGTTGGGATAACGATTTAGGATCAATTTGTACGTTCTGTTTATTTATTTCTCATGCAAAAGACAGAACAATATTTACAAAGAGATTCCATTTGGTTATGAATTAAACTTTAATTAAAAGTTATTTTATTTTACTATTGTGTTCCTGTTTGTTGCAAACTACATAGTCCTCTTTGACAAAATATTAAATGACCTTAAAGGCCACACGCTAGTGGCGACGTGGACCAGACGAATTTTGTAAACTACGTAGGGGCAGTAATGGGTTAAATTATCTGTTTTGGGGTGGGACATGCCCTTAATAATTAATTGTATTGTACAAAACATAACGTATCATTTTTTACACTGTAAGAGGGGGTAAGGAGGTGGTAGGTGGTAACACTGTAAGAGGGGGTAACATGAAGAGCGGGGGTAAACACGAAGAGGGGGTGGTAACACTGTAGGGGGGGTAACACTGTAAGAGGGGGGGTACACTGTAAGAAGGGGGTGGAAACACTGTAAGAGGGGTAACACTGTAAGAGGGGGTAACACTGTAAGAGGGGGCTAACACTGTAAGAGGGGTACACTGTAAGAGGGGGTTTGCGGGGTAAATGTAAGGTTGGTAACACTGGTTGGGGGTAACATGTAAGAGGGGGGGTGTCACACGTAAGAGGGGGGTAACACTGTAAGAGGGTGTAACACTGTAAGAGGGGGGGGTGGTAACACGTTAAGAGGGGGGTGGGTGGTAAAACACTGTAAGGGGGGTGGTAACACTGTAGAGGGGTTACACTGTAAGAGGGTGGTAACACGTAAGGGGGGTAACACTGAAGAGGGGGGGAACACTTGTAAGGGGGTATTGTGGCCAATCATGCAGATTTCAAAAGGATCCACAAAATTATGGGTACAAATACATTATGGAATATCAGCCTGAAATAATCCAGGGTGTATCAGCCTTAAAGGGTATCTTCACCCAAAATCAACTTTTTTCCTCTCAACCCTAAACGCTGTGTTTAAATGTAAAAAAAAAGTGCTCAGAAACTACTTAACAAGTTTCGTTCCCTCTCGGTCCTATAACTACTTCCGGGAACGAGAGTAGCATTAGGGGCAGACCGCAGTCACGTCTGTGTTAGCTAAGAGTCAGCCATCCAGGTGCAGTGGGCTATTAAGGCCCCTAGCCTTTTTTGAACTTTTTATATATTATACATATTGATCCCCCAGCCCCAACCGCCGTATAAAATTCTTAGAAGTGCCCCGATATGTACTTACCTTCCCTCATCCTTCGCGCACTCTCCAGTGCCCTCTGCTTGCACGGAAATGCAAGCAGGGGGTGGGACCGGCGCGCCGCGTCCCTGATTGGCTGAGAGGCAGCCAATAGGGATGCAGCTGCCGGTGCTCAGAACGCCGGAGGATAGAGGAAGGTAAGTAACTATCTGGGCACTTTCTATGAATTCTGTAATGGCGGGGGTGGGGTCAATATATATAATATATACTTGGGGTTTTACAAGGGAGGGAGAAGAAAAGGGGAGGGAGAGGGAGGGGGGGCCGGGGGGCAGATTCTCCTGCGCATGCCTCAGTCCTTGTCGAGGTTGAGGCTGAGACAGGCGCAGGATGACTCACCCAGACTTCTATACTACACTTTCCTGGACTTTGGAGGGGCACAGCATGGCAACCATAAGGAGCTGGGATGTAAGGTAAGGATTTTGTACATTACAGAGTGGGGCAGTATGGGGTTAAATTTGAGTTTTGGGGGGGGGACATGCCCTTTAAGTTAGCCGAGGGAACAAAGCTTGGCAAGTAAGTTTCTGGGCACTTTTTAAACATTTAAACATGGCTGGTAAGGGTTTCTACACTACAGAAAAGGTTATTTTATTTAAAGCATTACAGCAATTCCAATGGATCTAGATGGGAGGGGGTGGGTGGGAAAAGAGTTCCACAGCGATGCCAGAGTCCTCCAGAATAACAGGGAATGGGTAGATATAGATTACACACAGGAAGGCTCCTACTCTTAACATCACTTTTCTGAATTTTGGGATAGGCACTGCAGGACAACCCATATGGAGCTGGGAGGAAAGGTAAGGATTTTTTTAACACTACACAGTGGGACCAGCCAGTGGGTTAAATTTTAATTGGGGGTGGACATGCCCTTTAAATGTTCATTAAATCAACTGGTTAATTAAAACTCCAATCATCTTTCTGTGCACAATAAGAGACAGCAGCAGGAAAGCACCGAAGACATGCAACTGAGCATGTGCCACCCGCTGGATAAGGCCAATGAGAGAAAATCACTTGTTGGGTCTGGAACATCTCTCCTGCCCAAGAACAATTATAATGTTTTTCAATGTTGTGGAGGCAGCAAGGTAAGAAAATAGTAAAGGGTTTTATTTGCTCTGTAACATATATAAAAGTCCGTCTGTCTGGTGAAATAAACCCAGCTTTCCCCTGTAGCTGTTTTTACAGTGGTATAAAAGGCAGCATATCTGGGTCTAATGTTTGCTACAAGCAATTTTGTTTGCAGTTGCAACCCTCACATTCAAAAGCACAAATCACTTTAGTTTATGAATTTTACGGTAGATCCTTTATAATGAGAGCGAACTATTACGGAAACCTGTTTACTAGATGAAGATTTTTATAATGTGTCACTGCTTAAAATATTTTCTGGAAACACGGAGTATTCCGGCTTATGGGTTATTTTTAATGCATAAACAGTGCATGCTTCAATTCATCACTGAAAGGGGACTGAGTGGGGGACATGTCTACACAGAGCTGATCCTATCCACTTATGGTCATTTTTTAAGATCACTGTTGCTACTCTAAGTTGATTTAAGTCGTCTGTATATTTCTGCCGCTCCCTGGAAATCTTCCAGTTTTTGTGCTATAATAAGTAATCTCCCAAACTGAGTTACCACAGACTAAACAACCAATAAACTGGGTCAGATTGTGTTACAAAATGGCCCTTTATATATTTGGTTAGACAGGTCATGGGGAAAAGATGGGTTCACTGACATTTAACTAATGTAAATAGAGAGCCCATAGACTGCCATACATGGGTCTTTCTGTATAGTTTTGATTGAGTCTGTCAAAAAATTATCTAGTTTACACTTTAGATCAACAGACTGCTCACCGGTATCGATCAGTTTATCAAACTGAAGTGTGAACCAGTCAGAAAAAACTTGTGTCAATCCATTCTGTGGCCGCAACATGTTTTCAAGCAGAAATGTGTCAAATTAATAGTGCAACTGTACACCGGTGTATGGAAGCCCTTACCCATACATTTAATCAGTTTTAAAGGGTATCTCCACCCCAAAATATAACTTTTCTGTATAGCCTTCACTTTTCTGGACTTTTAGAAAGGCACTGCAGGACAACCATAAGTAGGTAGGTAAAGATTTTTTTACAATACATAGGGAGCCATTATGGTAACAACACACTGCTGTAATTATGGTAACAAACACACTGCTGTAATTATGGTAACAACCACATTACTGTAATTATGGTAACAAACACACCTTGTAATTATGGTAACAACCAATATTACTGTAATATGGTAACAAACACACTGCTGTAATATGGTAACAACCACTTACTGTAATTATGGTAACAAACACACTGCTGTAATATGGTAACAACCACCTTACTGTAATTATGGTAACAACACACACTGCTGTAATTATGGTAACAACCACATTACTGTAATTATGGTAACAACACCACTGTGTATTATGGTAACAACCACTTACTGTAATATGGTAACAAACACACTGCTGTAATTATGGTAACAACCACATTCTGTAATTATGGTAACAAAACACTGCTGTAATTATGGTAACAAACACACTGCTGTAATTATGGTAACAACCACATTACTGTAATTATGGTAACAACCACCTTACTGTAATTATGGTAACAAACACACTGCTGTAATTATGGTAACAACCACATTACTGTAATTATGGTAACAAACACACTGCTGTAATTATGGTAACAACCACCTTACTGTAATTATGGTAACAAACACACTGCTGTAATTATGGTAACAACCACCTTACTGTAATTATGGTAACAAACACACTGCTGTAATTATGTAACAACCATATTACTGTAATTATGGTAACAAACACATTGCTGTAATTATGGAACAACCACATTACTGTATTATGGTAACAAACACATCTGTAATTATGGTAATAAACACATGACTAATTATGGTATAATAAGATTATAACTGTAGTTAGTAATAAACAATATTACTGTAAGATGATAAACACATTATTGTAATTATGGTAATAAACACATTACTGTAGTTAGGTAATAAACACATTACTGTAGTTATGATAATAAACACATTACTGTAGGTATTGGTAAAAACAATTACTGTAATTATGGTAATAACACAGTTGTAATTATGGTATAAAAACATTATTGTAATTATGGTAATAAACACATATTGTAATTATGTAATAACACATTCTGTAGTAATGATGAAAAACAGTACTGTAGTTATGAGTAATAAACCACATTACTGTAGTTATGATACTAAACCACATTACTGTAGTTTGTAATAAACACATAGTAGTTATGGTAATAAACACATTACTGTAGTTATGGTAATAAAAACACATTACTGTATTAGGTAATAAACACATACTGTAGTTATGATATACATTACGTAGTTATGTATAACACATTACTGTAGTTATGATAAACACATTTGTAGTTTGATGATAAAAAACATTACTGTATTATGGTAATAAACACATTACTGTAGTTATGGTAATAAACAATACTGTAGTTATGGTAAAACACATACTTAGTTTATGAAATAAACACTATTAACTGTAGTTATGGTAATAAACACAGTATACTGTAGTTATGTAATAAACACATTACTGTAGTTATGTTTAATCACATTACTGTCTATGATTAATAAACACATTACTGTAGTTATGGTGATAAACACATCAATTGTAATTATGTAATATAACACATTACTGTATGTTATGATAATAAAACACATTACTGTAGTTATGGTGATAAAACATTATTGTAATTAGGTAATAAACACATTACTGTGTTATGATAATAAACACATTGCGTGTAGTTATGGTAATAAACACATTACTGTAGTTTGGTATAAACACATTACTGTAGTTATGATAATAAACACATTACTGCAGTTATTAATAATAAACACCTTACTGTAGTTATGATAATAAACATTAGTGTTATGATGATAAACACATTATTGTAATTATGGTAATAAACACATTACTGTAGTTATGATAATAAACACATTACTTGCCTTATGGTAATAAAACACATTACGGTAGTTATGATAATAAACACATACTGTCCTTATGGTAATTAACACATTACTGTAATTATGGTAATAAACACATGACTAATTATGGTAATAAAGTGTATAACTGTAGTTATGCTAATAAACATATTACTGCAATGATGATAAACACATTATTGTAATTATGGTAATAAACACATTACTGTAGTTATGATAACAAAGACATTACTGTAGTTATGGTAATAAACACATTACTGTAGTTATGGTAATAAACACCTTACTGTAGTTATGGTAATAAACACATTACTGTAGTTATGGTGAATAAACACATTACGTAGTTATGGTAAAACACACTGCTGTAATTATAGGAAAAAACCACATTACTGTAATTATGGTAAACACATGCTGTATTATGGAAAACCACATTACTGTATTATGGAATAAACACAGACTGTAATTATGTAATAAAGATTATAACGTAGTTATGCTAATAAACATATTACTGTAATGATGATAAACACATTATTGTAATATTGTACTAAACACATTACTGTAGTTTATGATAATAAACAAATTACGTATTATGGTAAAACCATTACTGTATGATAATAAAACATTACTGTCCTTATGGTAATTAACACTTTACTGTTTATGGTAATTAACACATTACTGTAATTTGGTAATAAACACATGACTAATTATGGTAATAAAGAATATAACTGTAGTTATGCTAATAAACACTTACTGTAATGATGATAACACTAATAAACACATTACTGTAGTTATGATAATAAAAACACATTACTGTCATTATGTATATAACACTTACTGTCTTATGGTAATAAACCATTACTGTAATTATGGTAATAAACACATACTGTAGTATGATAATAAACAATTACTGTAGTTATGTAATAAACACATTACTGTAGTTTAGATAAAAAACACATTACTGTCTTATGGTAATTAACATTACTGTCTTATGGTAATTTAAACACATTACTGTAATTATGGTAATAAACACATGAATAATTATGGTAATAAAGATTTTATAACCTGTAGTTATGCTATAAAACATATTACTGTATGATGTAAACACATAAAAACAACATTACTGTAGTTATGATAATAAAACATTATGTCCATTATGATAACACGTTACTGTCCTTATGGTAATAAACACCATTACTGTAATTATGGTAATAAACACAACTAATTATGGTAATAAAGATATAACTGTAGTTTGCTAATAAACATATTACTGTATGATGATAAAAACAATAATAAACACTTACTGTAGTTAGATAATAAACACATTACTGTAGTTATGATAATAACAATTACTGTGTTATGGTAATAAACACATTACTGTAGTATGTAATAAACACATTACTGTAGTTATGGAATAAAAACATTACTGTCCTTATGGTAATAACACATTACTGTAGTTATGATAATAACACATACTGTCCTTATGGTAATTAACACATTACGTTAATTATGGTAAGAAAAACACATACTAATATGGTAATGAAAGATATAAGTAGTGATGCTAATATAAACATATTACTGTATGATGTAAACACATTATTGTAATTATTACAGTAATGTGTTTATTACCATAACTACAGTAATGTGTTTATTATGGTAATAAACACATTACTGTAGTTATGGTAATAAACACATTACTGTAGTTATGATAATAAACACATTACTGTAGTTATGGTGATAAACACATTACTGTAGTTATGATGATAAACACATTACTGTAGTTATGATAAACACATTACTGTAGGTTTGGTAATAAACACATTAACTGTAGTTATGATAATAAACACATTACTGTAGTTATGGTAATAAACACATTACTGTAATTATGGTAATAAACACATGACTAATTATGGTAATAAAGATATAACTGTAGTTATGCTAATAAACATATTACTGTAATGATGATAAACACATTACTGTAGTTATGATAATAAACACATTACTGTAGTTATGATAATAAACACATTACTGTAGT
>CM033471.1:254393599-254573498 GCA_019447015.1 Hymenochirus boettgeri | reverse complement strand
TATGGTAATAAAGATATAACTGTAGTTATGCTAATAAACATATTACTGTAATGATGATAAACACATAATAAACACATTACTGTAGTTATGATAATAAACACATTACTGTAGTTATGATAATAAACACATTACTGTAGTTATGGTAATAAACACATTACTGTAGTTATGATAATAAACACATTACTGTATCAAACTGAAGCTTGAACAGTCAGAAAACTTGTGTCAATTCCATCTGTGGCCGCAACATGTTTTCAAGCGAAATGTGCTCAACATAATGTGCAACTGGACACCGGTGTATGGAAGCCCTTACCCATACATATTTAATCAGTTTTAAAGGGTATCTCCACCCCAAAATATAACTTTTCTGTATTTAGCCTTCACTTTTCTGGACTTTTAGAAGGCACTGCAGGACAACCATAAGTAGGTAGGTAAAGATTTTTTTACACTACATAGGGGAGCCAATTATGGTAAAAACACACTGCGTAATTATGGTAACAAAACACACGTACTGTAATTATGGTAACAACCACATTACTGTAATTATGGTAACAACACACTGCTGTAATATAGGTAACAACCAATTACTGTAATTATGGTAACAAACACACTGCTGTAATTATGGTAACAACCACCTTACTGTAATTATGGTAACAACACACTGCTGTATTATGGTAACAACCACCTTACTGTAATTATGGTAACAAACACACTGCTGTATTATATGGTAACAACACATTAAGTTAATTATGGTAACAAACACACTGCTGTAATTATGGTAACAACACATTACTGTAATTATGGTAACAAACACACTGCTGTAATTATTGGTAACAACCAATTACTGTAATTATGGTAACAACACACTCTGTCTGATTATGGTAACAAACACACTGCTGTAATTATGGTAACAACCCACACATTTACTGTAATTATGGTAACAACCACCTTACTGTTAATTATGGTAACAAACACACGTTGTTAATTATGGTAACAACCACATGACTGTAAATTATGGTAACAAACACACTGCGTAATTATGGTAACAACCACTTACTGTATTATGGTAACAACACACTGCTGTAATTATTGGTAAAAACCACCATTACTGTAATTATGGACAAAACACACTGCATTATGGTAACACCATTACTGATTTATGTAAAAACACTGCTGAATTATGGTAAACACATTACTGTATATGGTAACAACACATCTGTAATTATGGTATAAACACTACTATTATGTAATAAAGATATAACGTAGTTATGCTATAAAATATTAGTATGAGAATAAACACATTATTGTAATTATGGTAATAAACACATGTAGTTATGTATAAACACATTATGTAGTTATGATACTAAAACACATTACTGTAGTTATGGTAATAAACACATTACTGTAATTATGGTAATAACACCTTTGTAATTATGTCATAACATATTGTAATTATGGTATAACATTATTGTATAAATAAACACATTACTGTAGAAAAATTATTAGTTAGATAATAAACACATTACTGTAGTTATGATAATAAACACATTACTTAGTTATGGTAATAAACACATTACTGTAGTTATGGTAATAAACACATTACGTAGTTATGGTAATAAACACATTACTGTAGTTATGGTATAAACACATCTTGTTATGATCAAACACATTACTGCAGTTATGATAATAAACACATTACTGTAGTTATGATAAAAACACATACTGTAGTGATGATGATAAACACATTATTGTAATTATGGTAATAAACACATTACTGTAGTTATGGTAATAAACACATTACTGTAGTTAGGTAATAAACACATTACTGTTAGTATGATAATAAACACATTACTGTAGGTATGGTATAAACACATTACTGTAGTTGATAATAAACACATGTACTTTAGTATGGGAATAATCACATTACTGTAGTTATGATAATAAACACATACTGTAGTTATGGTGATAAAACACATTATTGTAATTATGGTAAAACACATTAATGTAGTTATGATAATAAAACACATTACTGTAGTTATGGTGATAAAACATTATTGTAATTATGGTATAAACACATTATGTGTTAGATAATAAACAATTGCGTGTAGTTATGGTAATAAACACATTATACTGTTTATGGAATAAACACATTACTGTAGTTATGATAATAAACATTACTGCAGTTATGATAATAACATACTAGTATGATACTAAACATTAGTAGTTATGATGATAAACACATTATTGTAATTATGGTAAAAACAAATTACTGTAGTATAGAATAAACACTACTGTCCTTATGGTAATAAAAACATTACTGTAGTTATGATAATAAACACATTACTGTCCTTATGGTAATTAACAATTACTGTAATTATGGTACTAACACACATGACTAATTATGGTAAAAAGGTATAACTGTAGTATGCTAATAAACATATTAATGCATATGATAAACACATTATGTAATTATGGTTATAAACACATTACTGTAGTTATGATAACAAAGACATTACTGTAGTTATGGTAATAAACACATTTACTGTATTATGGGAATAAACACATTACTGTATAGTATAATTAGGAGTATGGATAAACCACATTATGTAGTTATGGTAAAAACACACTGCTGTAATTATGGTAAACAAACCACATACTGTAATTATGGTAAACAACACAACTGCTGTAATTATGGTAACAACCACATTACTGTAATTATGGTAATACACATGACGTAATTATGTAATAAAGATATAAACTTAGTTATGCTAATACACATATTACGTGTAATGATGATAAACACATTAGTATTATGGTAATAAAAACACATTACTGTAGTTATGATATAAACAAATTACTGTAGTTATGGTAATAAACACATTAGTGTTATGATAATAAACACATTACTGTCCTTATGGTAATTAACACTTTATGTCTTATGGTATTAACACATTAACTGTAATTATGGTAAAACACATGACATTATGGTATAAATATAACTGTGTTATGCTAATAACATATTACTGTAATGTATGAATAAAACACATAATAAAACACATTTACTGTAGTTATGATTAAAACACATACTGTCCTTATGGTAATGAACACTTACTGGTCCTTATGGTAATTAACACATTACTGTAATTATGGTAATAAACAAATACTGTGAGATAATAAACAAATTACTGTAGTTATGGTAATAAACACATACTGTAGTTTATGTAATAAACACATTACTGTCCTATGGTAATTAACACTTTACTGTCCTTATGGTAATAACACATTACGTATATGGTAATAAAAACACATGACTATATGGTAATAAAGATTTAAAATTAGTATGCTAAAAACAATTACTGTATGGATACTAATAAAACATACTGTATTATGATAATAAACACATTACTGTCTATGGTAATAACACTTCGTTTATGGTAATACACATTACGTATATGTTAATAAAACATACCTATTATGGTAATAAAACCTAAATGTAGTTAGCTATAAACATATACTTATGAGATAAACAACATAAAATAAACACATTACTGTAGTTATGATAATAACACATTATGTAGTTATGATAATAAACACATTACTGTAGTTATGGTAATAAACACATTACTGTAGTATGATATAACACATTACTGTTTATGGTAAAAACACATACTGTCCTTATGGTAATAACCATTACTGTAGTTATGATAATAACACATTACTGTCCTTATGGTAATTAACACATTAACGTGTAATTATGGTAATAAACACATGACTAAATATGGTAATAAAGATATAACTGTAGTTGCTAAAAACATATTACTGTAATGTGTATAAACACATTATTGTAATTATGGTAATAAACACATTACTGTAGTTATGATAATAAGACATTACTGTAGTTATGGTAATAAACATTACTGTAGTTATGGTAATCAACACTTACTATAGTTATGGTGATAAACACATTACTGTAGTTATGATAATAAACACATGACTAATTATGGTAATATAAAGAAACTGTAATTATGGTAATAAAACATTACTGGTAGTTATGGTAAAAACACATTACTGTAGTTATGATAATAAACACATTACTTTAGTTATGGTGATGATAAACACATTACTGTAGTTATGATAATAAACACATTACTGTAGTTATGATAAACACATTACTGTAGTTTTGGTAATAAACACATTAACTGTAGTTATGATAATAAACACATTACTGTAGTTATGGTAATAAACACATTACTGCAGTTATGATAATAAACACATTACTGCAGTTATGGTAATAAACACATTACTGTAGTTATGGTAATAAACACATTACTGTAGTTATGATAATAAACACATTACTGCAGTTATGGTAATAAACACATTACTGCGAGTTAGATAATAAACACTTACTGTAGTTTATGATAATAAACACAGTACTGTAGGTATGGTAATAAACACATTACTGTAGTTATGGTAATAAACAACATTACTTAGTTATAATAATAAACAATTACGTTAGTTTTGGTAATAAACACATTACTTGTGGTTATGATAATAAACACATTACCTGTAATTATGTAATAAACACATTACTTGGTATTTATGGTAATAAATAACTTTATCTCATTACTTTGGTAATTATGCCAAAAAAAAGCTTTACCCACATTATACGTAATACCAAAGTAAAAGTTAAGCATAACTTTACGTTTCCAAAGTAAATCTAACTGCAAAAATAAAGTGCAGCTAAAAATGGAAAACATATTTGACACGCAGGCTAGTAATATTTCACTTGGTGGGAATCTAAACAAAGTAATCTTAATCTACTGAGAGTTGTCGATATGCATGGAACACGGACGCACTAGCGTCACGTCATTAACCCTCTCCCACAATGTGCACCTCTGCGGTGGGATAGGCAATTAACTACCGGGCGTTCACAAGTATGCATGGACCCCTACTTGCAGCGTGCGCACGCCACGTCATTTAACAGTGCATGCGACACCTGAGACTCACATGCGCACCACCTCAATGCCGTTTCCATAGAAGGAGGGGGGCAGAGAGAGGAGAGAGAGAGTGTGAGAGAGGAGGGAGAGAGAGAGAAAGAGAATGGGGAGAGAGAGTGGGGGAGAGAGGGGGAGAGGAGAGAGAAGAATGGAAGCGAGAATGGATGAGGGAGTGGAAAGGGAAGAGAGGGAGGAGAGAGAGGAAAAGCAGAAAGAGGGGGTTGAGGTATGCAGGGTTGGAGGGGATTTGCGATTCTTTAAAGAATCGGAGGTTTGCTTGTTATAATCAATACACAAAAAACCCAATGATCAGTATTTAATAAAAAACACATGTAAAGCACATCCTAAAATCATTATCAATCTGTGTGTATTACTCCCCACCCTCAAGAGTATCACTATGGGTAAGATCAGTGGCGATCTACGTTAAAACATCGATGCCCGTGCCCCGGATATTTGGCAAAGTGCCCTAAATGTTTTTAACTGACTCTGAATAGTAGAAGTGCCCCGAACTTCCTTCTTCCGGCGCTGAACTTCAGGCATGTCGCGCAGCCGTCGTGGTGACACCATATCCATTCTGGCGTGGTGACGTCATGCGCGGCGGGCACGTTACAGGCAGCCCCTGCATTTTCTTCTACACAGGCTTGCTCCGCCCTCCCCTCTGTGCTGAGTCGCTGATAGTGTACTGTCAGTCCCTCTTCACTGACAGTGTAGAGTTAAGCTGGGTAACAACACAGTAACGATAAAGCCCCGATACTGTCGGTTCCAACAGTATCGGGGCTTATCACTATGTGTGTACGTTCGTTCCCGAACGATTGGGTCGGCCGAACGCTCGTTCGGGAAAGGCCAAAAATTTCATCGGTCACGCTAACTCCCTATAGATAGATAGATAGATAGATAGATAGAGATGATGATAGATAGAGATAGATAGATAGATAGTAGATAGATAGATAAGAGTTAGATAGATAGATAGATAGATAGCTAGAGATTAGAGAGAGAGATGATAGATAGATAGATTAGATAGATAGTAGGATAGAGGAGATCGTGGATCGGTGATCGATTAGATCGGTGATAGATTAGCAGGATAGATAGATGGAGGAGAGGGGGAAGATGATAGATAGATAGACGACAGACAGACAGACAGACAGACAGACGACAGACAGACAGACAACGCAGCAGATCATAGATAGACGATAGTAGATAGATAGCTGATATAGATAGTTGATGGATAGTTAATTAAATAGATAGAGAGAGAGAGATGATGATAGTAGAGATGATAGATAAGTTCATAGATAGATAGATAAAATTCAGTAGAATCTTCCATCCCTAACACCCATGGACACTTTGTTTCACACCATGTTACATCACTATAGTTGGTTTTCCAAGCTCCATTTTTACAGTTCGTCATTGCACACAATTCAAGGCTACTGTGTTTTTTCTTTAATAAGCAGGAAATAACTGTAGCAACTTTATCAGAGTCACCGGGTGGTAAATAATAAATCAATGTAATGGAATAAAAAACACTTTACTTAATGAAGGCAGATCAATGAATTGAGAGAAAAACAAACGCCATTTCACTGACGCCCACCATAACATGACTTAACTGTATCACAGCATTCAGACATCAAAAACTGAAGAAAACACAAAGGAATGATTGGAGGAACATTTTTCCAAGTACTAGTCAGTCTCGTTGCATTGCAAATGTTCCCAGAATCCACCCACACCAGAGCAATATTATCAGCCATATGGTACTGCTGTGTACCGTAGACCTCAAAGTGGTTTCTGTCGATAGGTCTGATTTTGCAGCCTATTCTTAGGTGAGTTAAATGCACATGTGCAGGTTATAAGCTTTATCAATCAATTCTCACACTGAGCCGATGCTTTAAAACCTTTTGTTGATTAGATTTATGGTTGAGTTCTCTTCCTACATATTTTTTTTTTTGTTATTTACGTGCTAATTATCACTGGGACTTTTGGCTGTTCTTTCCATTTTTCACTGATTACTGTTTCTTTCACCAGTCACTGAATATTAGGGGATTTTTCAATCCACCCTCAATAGAACAGTTCATCCCAACTGTCACCAATTTGGGTTTCAGAATGAACTAGAAAGAGAAAGTTTAAGTATAGACTTTAAATTTGGATTGAAATGCTTCACAGAGCTCTATTAATGTGTCTTTGTGCTGTGAGTTTTAAAACCTGTGCCACAGCTGACATGCAATCAAAGAAATCAGTGCTGATTAGGTGGCGGTCTGTGACACACGCTGAATGCCATTGAGAAATCAGTGCTGATTAAGTGGTGGGTCTGTGACACATCTGAATGCAATCAAAGAAAATCAGTGCTGATTAGCTGGCAGGACTGTGAACAGCTGGATGCAATTGAGAAATCAGTGCTGTTAGTGGCAGTCTGTGACACAGCTGGATGCAATTGAGAAATCAGTGCTGATTAGCTGGCAGGGACTGTGACACAGCTGGATGCATTGAGAAATCAGTGCTGATTAGGTGGCAGGTCTGTGACACTGCTGAATGCAATCGAGAAAAAAGTGCTGGTTAGGTGGTGGGTCTGTGGACACAGCTGAATGCAATCGAGAAATCAGTGCTGATTAGGTGGCAGGACTGTGACACAGCTGGATGCAATTGAGAAATCAGTGCTGATTAGGTGGCAGGTCTGTGACACTGCTGATGCAATCGAGAAATAAGTGCTGGTTGGTGGTGGGTCTGTGGACACAGCTGAATGCAATTGAGAAATAAGTGCTGGTTAGGTGGCGGGTCTGTGACACAGCTGAATGCAATCTAGAAATCAGTGCTGATTAGGTGGGGCAGTCTGTGACACAGCTGAATGAATTGAGAAATAAATGCTGATTAGGTAACGGGTTCTGTGACACAGCTGAAGCAACAAAAGAATCAGTGCTGATTAGGTGGCAGGTCTGTGACACAGCTGAATGCAATCAAAAGAATCAGTGCTGCTTAGGGGCAGATCTGTGACACAGCTGAATGCAATCGAGAAATCAGTGCTGATAGATGACTCATAGCTGCTTTACCTCCATCCTTAATGCTTTAAAAGCAAAGATCACTTTACAGTGAACTAATCCTTTAAAGTCAATGCGCAGTCTATAAATTCGCTGATAACTCAGAAACCCTTTCACAGATTTCTTAGCTAAATAAAAGTAAATTCTCCTATGTGCCCTGCATGTCTGTAATTAATTTCGTGTTCTAGCTTGACACTGTGGGAGGAGATACAATAAAAAAAATAGGAAAAATAAAAAGGAAGTAGATGAAATAGTAAGAACAGAATTGAACTCTTTCAAGACTAATGATTCTTTCCCTTAAAGGGTCCTGGCTATGAAACAGTGCATTTGTCCTATTATTATTCAGTGTAGGAGACAAACTCAATGTAAGTACCTACCTGGGAATATATGTTCGCACATTCTTTGATTGTTCTTCTTTTTTTAAAATGCACACACGATATAATTCGGTAAATGGTTTACCCGCCACTTAAGACAGGAATCCACCCCAACTAGCATCAGGAATTTATTGCAAGACATTACACTCACAGATTAAAATAACATTCCCGTACCATAAATAAGCCACGCTACATCTGGTTGGCGAACCAGACCTTACATAAGGTGGAATTTTGGTGTTGTGATGATCAATTGGCCCGAATTAATATTTATAATATATATTATTATATATTGAATTTTTTCACCAAAATCAGATAAAATCAGCGAGAATTTGTAGCCAATCGCATTTCCATGAAATGAACAGATAGTGGAATTAAAAGTCAGTGACTAAAAAGGTTATATAGCAGCACGGGCCCACATTTTGCTTTTATTAGCCTGGTGTAGTTGGGTAATGAAAGATAAAACCTGATTGGTTGCTATAGTTTTCTGGTCTACACAAGTGAAACTAGAGACCAAAAATAGAATCCATACAAACATAGAATTCTAGTGCACAAACAATTCTAACTGCATATTGGCTAATCTCCACTAGGTTCCTGCTTCAAGAGCCTGCCATGAGCATGGATAATGAACCAATTAGTTCAACAAATTGGGCAAAATATTTTAAGCCCAGCCACCACATCAAGGTTGCTAGTCTAGTGCCAATTTCCCCGTGTTTCTACATAACCATCTATTTAAAACCGCTCGTTTTTTGCATTCTAATTTTCGTGCAAAGATTTTGCTGATATTTTGTCTCATTCAACCAAATATCCTACCTGGGGTAGTAGAGTCAAAATATCAACCTGTGCATTCCTAGCAAAAAGATGTCACATCCACACTTGTTTGATTGATAATTTGTAGTAGCAACCTAACATCTATTTCTAGCCTGTGAGAACAGTAATTATTCTTGTGTGAAACCTGTTTTGCACAGTTTACTTTCAGAATGACTTATCCTTTAATCCAGACATGCATAATAGGGAACTGCAATACAGATATTGTCTAGAATGATCATCTCATTGTGTATCATCTGAAGGGGTTATTGGATGGCAGTTTAAGTATAAACTTTGAATTTGGATTGAAAGGCTGCGTAAAGATCTATGAATGTAGTGTCTGAGTGTACTGTGAGATTAAAGGACACTAAAGCCTCAGAACAACACTCTTCAGAAGGAAGAACACGTTAAAAAAAGCAGTAATCGTGTCTCAGCTTCATATTGATCACAATTGTTGGGAAATTTACCTTTCTAACATAAGGGTTTGTGCTTTATTTCCCAGATCCCAGTATCACACTAGTGATCACTGACCATTCTTTCTTTACACATGCTCAGTCCTAATCTACTTGTTCGTGATCACATCCACTAGTAAACTATAGTCAATCCATTCATAGGACAGTTTAGGCAGGGACATGTGACTGAGGTCAGGTGTGTGGCCAACGCACACACATACACAACAGTTATTTCATCCAGTTTTTCAGGGGGTTACATTTATTTAATGCTATTTACTGTAGTGGGATTTTACCTTTTTTGGTGTTTTTAGAGGGGATATCTTCAGATTTTGGAGTGTAAAAATTTGGGGTTTAGTTTCTCTCTTAAAACCTGCACCTGGGATACAGGCAATCAGACAGGTAATCACACTGATATATCTTCACACAGGTGAACTCAATCAAAACACCAATAGGACTGCTCACAGGTGAATGCCATCAAGAGACAGGTAATCAGTTTTGATTGCACCTGCGACATGTCAATGCGCAAAGACGTCTGTGTGAAAGAGGAAATTTAATAAACACTAACCCTACACTAGCCTCTTTTTTTAACCTTTCCGCGACCCTGCGAGACAATACAAAGTAAATCCCGCGTTGCATTGTGAATCGCAAGAAAAAGTACAATGCTGGTGTTAGCGGCTTAAATGACCCCATACCATTCCCCAGTTTTGTGCATAAAACTTTAAAAAAAAAAAAGCTTGTGCGCTAAAATAAGGTGTGTTTTGCTCTTATTCGTAATCATCTTCTTAACAGTAGCAGCCAATCATAGGTCTAGGACAGTAATAATAGGGAACTAGAGATGGCCACATCACCCGTGGGAGAACAGCAAAAAAAATGTTTTTATTCCATTTCTTCCAATCCTCTCTTCGGTGCTCCTCCTTGAAGCAAATCCATATTTGGCACAATCCCCATAGACTTGAATTAGGTTTACATTACCAAAAAGGACCATGGGAAACAGGATTAAACAATTCATTTGATTTTTAAATTATTTGTTAGCTTTAAAATGAAACATTAAAGATTGGCTCGATATTACACCAGATTCAAAGTTCGATCAGTCATGAACGTCGAAATTGATCAGAACATTGATGAGTGGCGGTTTTACCTTTGATGTTTCCCAGCCATATCATGCTTTCTGATTGATATTTGAAGGTAAAATAATGGGACAGGTATAGAATGTTACTGAATCTTTTGGATGGGGCCTCACATACTTTACAGTACGTGTACTGCTAAACTGGTTAATGGGGGCAACACTTTTAATGAGTATTATAAATGGAATCAAAAAAGATTCTCTCCCTACAGACATCACCAGTCACAAGTTAGTGCTCCATGTGTAGAGGATGTTTTTATGTCAAAGAACATGTCAGAGGACACGAGACATCCCTTAAAGGGCATGTCCACCCCCAAAACTAAAATTTAACCCCTTACTGGCCACATCATAGTTTAAAACAATCCTACCTGTACATTCCTGCTCAAAATAGTTCCCCTGCTGTGCCCCTCCAAAGTCAGGAAAATGCTGTGTAGGAGCAGTGTGTGACTCATGCTGTGCTTGAGACTTCCTCAACCTCCCATCAAGGTTGAGGCATGCTCAGTGCAGCCCTCCCTGCCTCTCAGCCAATCACGAGCGGCTGCCGTCCCGCCCCCTGTTTCAATTCCATGCAAGCAGAGGGCCTGAACACTGCAGCGGAGGAGAGAGGCAGGTAAGTAAGAAATCGGGGGACTTTCTAAAAATTATATTATCGGTTGGGGCTGGGGGAGCATGCCCTACCCATATCAAAAGTAAATTTTGGAGTGGACATGCCCTTAAGACTTGAAAAAGAAGTTTAGTCTTCAAGTTCAGAAAGGTTTTTCACTGTGAGAACGGTAAAGCTATGGAACTGTCTTCCAGGGACGTTGTTATGGCAAATCTTCCATTTGTGTAAAATGCCTTTAAGTCAATTTTCCATTCATAAAGGAGATAATACATCAGTGCTTATCTATAGAGCACCTGTTAAGTATTGACTGTGTGTCTGCAGAGGAATTATAGTTTGCACTGTTCGGTTGTACAGGAAAGTTTCATTTTTAGTTTTCTTCTTTTTTTATTCAAACAATCTTGGTTTTTACTGCTTTGAAATGATCAATATAAATTATATTAAAAAAGTGGTACATTTCATAACATTATCAAATTCACTTGATTGTAACAAACCTCAGGTACACAACTGGCCAATGAATGGCTGCACGTCAGCAGTGCAGAAGGGCATAGTAACCAGTCTGTGGTTTGTTCATTATCACAGTAGAGAAATGTTATAGGCTGTGACTCATAAGCTTCGTGAAGTGAACTCACTGTGTTTTTTGCTTACCGGATGTTTCATTTGAGTCCCATGGGGGCCTACAGAACCTGTCTGTGTGTATGTAGTCAGATCAACCTTTATCGGATGTACAGGACATCTGCAGCTGAGTGAGCATATTACTGTAACTATGTAAGTGTATGGAATTGTCTATTCAATATAAGAAAAAAGTCAGAAAAGACTAAGAAAGGTTTGTGGAGAAGCAACTTTAATGCTGGCCATACGCATGCTCAATGACAACAAACCATGTCTGATTACCAGACATGTCCATGCTTTAATTTTTGATCCAACATTTCTTTCTGGTCACTACCAGGGGCACCGCGTATGAGGCAAAATAAAAATCTTGCTCAGGGTGCGGCACCCCTGCCCATTAAAGTTCATGGATACTCCACACTGTTCCATATGGGGCCCCTTACAACACTATTCCACCACCCCTTTAATCACCATATACAATCTGTGTTTATATATTAAAAGAAATTGGGATGTTCACATGTGGTAGCTCTGAACCGCCAAACAAACTGCTTAAACTGGTAGTTTTCAGAAGCAACTTGATTGGGGTACCAGGGGCAAAGGCAAGTAAATTAATTTTTAAAAATGTTTAAAATCGAGGCCTTGTACACATGGTACAATTTTGTGCCTATCTTCCAGACCGATTCAAAAACTTAGGGGAAATCTGCCAGACTGAAGAAAAAGTGCCGCACATTTCAGATCGAACACACAGTTAAATAAAGAAAAACGAGGTCTGTCTGTCACAGGTTGTCTGTCACGCCAAGATTTTGACCCAAATATTGTGCCCTGTGTACTTTTACACCATTAGCCCCATAGCGCTGATTTTAAATGGTTTATAGAATTAAAGGGCATCTATAGTGAAAACAACACATTGCCCCTTTGCAAAGTTTAATTATGTACTCTGGGCTGCCTTAATCCTATCTCTGTCAGTGGCTCTGTTTAACCATGGTGTCACATCTCGTGTAGCACTCCCCCCTTCCCCCTCCCTCTGTTACCTCCCTATGTCTCAGCACCGCTAACCGACTAGCTTATCATGTGCAGTAGGAGTTTAAAGTTCAACATCCTGAAAACACACCCACGCACAGTGGCCAATAGAAAGCAAGCTGTCCTGGAGACATGGAAGAAGAAGGAGATCAGTGCAGTTTATGATCTCTCACTTTGTGACCCATCATCAATCAGTGAAAGCTATCAAGAAGAGGGGTCAAGTGCAGCCTTATATCTAGCATCAAAGCTACTCTCTCCCCCTGCTAATGCTCTATCTCTATGTTTATTACAGAGCAGGGAGGGGGTATCACGTCGAGGATTTGATTGACAGTCCAAGTAGGAGTAGAGGAATGCAATCACGTTATTCTTCTAACTGGTGTATCTCAGACAGAGAGGAATCTGAAAAAAGTGAAGACACCTGGGGTTGTGGGGAAATATAGAACACATGGAAAGAAAGGAAAAAAAGTTCATTTTCCCCACTTAGATGCCCTTTAATTACATATATGTGGGCACAGTGTTATTGTATATTGTCATAAAATAAGGATTATTATCGTACCTACAGTATGACCACAACATAAAATAAGGCCTGCGGCTGTCTATAGGCCAATACCAATGGAAGTGTGTGACCACAACAAAGGATAGTTTTTGGCATTACTGTTTCTTATCTAATTGATTAATTATATCACATTATATTCATATCTCTCGTATATTATAAGAAAATGTCTCGTAAGAAGGTTTGTACTACTGACGCTACATAGGAGAAACATGCAAGTCTTGTAGTTTACTTTTTCCCCCTTTTTAAGGTTATTCATAAGCAGAAGTGACAAAATAGTTTAGCTGCCTTGACTTGCAAGGTTTTAGCTGGTATACTGGTGCAGGACAGAAATATTTTCGTCAGTAAAGTTTTTTGTCAGCCACCAGAAACCATACTGAATATATGAAAAAGGAAATGTATAACAATGTGTACATGTTTCACTATATTTAAAGGGCCTGTTCCCCCCCCAAATTACATTTGATATTCTGATAGGAATCCCCCAAAACTTTACAGTGTTATACTTACACTGCCCAGAACTGCACAGAAAGCTAGTTATTTTGCCCTGCAGGCAAGCTCAGAGCTTTCACTCATGGTCAGATGAAGTCCATTGCTCTCAAGGGCAAGCCTCCAGGTATACTCATTAGTCATGATATGATACATCACAGATGTGATTCCTGCTCAACCAAGAAGTGAAAGTAGATTCTGTAACTAAGAAGGCTTCCATATTGTTGCCAGTACAACTCACAGCCCATTAGTCTTCAAATAGCTGGTGAGCATGTGCACTTATTGCCCCCCAACCCACTAGTCCACACCTCCACCCCAATATGGAAGTCCCTGATAGACTTAGCTGCTTGTTACCCTGCAGTTATTTTCATGCCAGCGTATTGATGCAGGGATCAGGCTGAATAATTAGCTTTGTGTGCTATTGGGGTAGAGTCTAAAATCTTAGGGTTTGGGGGCTTCTCTTTTAGGTATCATGTCATTTTGGGGTAGAACATGCCCTTTCATTTATGCTTGTAATTCTTTATTTTGTTAGATATTTTTCAAATCTTTTTGAGTTCTAGGATATTAATACTGGTCCCTGGGTTACTTTGATAAATCACCCAGCAGCCACAGCAAATGGAGAGGTGAGACACAGCTCGTTTATGTTTGTGAATGTGCTCTGTCTATTGGGACAATGTTGTCTGGAGACTTTAGTTTCCTTAAAGGTTTGCACTACCTTGTAGCGCTAAACTCAGAGCCACCATCAGAAAGTTAAGACCACGCCCATTCTGTTTAGGTTACACCCATTTTAAAGACTATTTTTCCCATTTTACTTGTTGCCTGCAATATTTTCAAGTGTATGATGTGTTTTAAGGAATAGTTCAATCAGAATATGAACTATGCCATTTTTGCATTAATAGGAGAATGGGGAGGTAAAGGAGCTGTCCCTCCCATTCTTCAATTACTATAACAGGAGCCAGAAACGATGATAGAGAACTTACCCACGAGTGTGATCCAACATAGCTCCTTTACCACCTGTTCCTTTACCTATCCTTTAAGAGTACAGTAAAAGACTAAAAACTGAGTCGGAGAGCTGACAACACTGGCTAATGAACTGAAGGGCTGACAACACTGGCTAATGAACTGAAGGGATGAACACTGGGTAATGAATGTAGGGTTGACTACAATGGCTAAGGAACAGGAGGGCTGACAACTTAGCACACACGTTTTTTCACTGAAAAAAGCTTTGTTCTAATTGTAAATTACCCCCCCAAACCCACTTTGCAATATTCACAGTTTCAAAAGATGCTCCTGAACTTCCTTACTACCTGGTCCAAGCCAGTCTTACTCTGCTGCTGACAGCAGCTCCACTTCATGGTTGCGTCATGCCCATCACCTGTCAGTCTCCTGTCCTGTTTTTGCTTGAAACAGCTTAAAACAGGAGTAGGGGGTGGCACCTAGACTGCGAGGGACCAGGCCAGAGTAACAAAGTTCAGGAGCATCTTTGGAAACTGTGAATATTGTAAAAGTAAGGTTTGGGGGGTCAATCTACATTTTAGAACAATTTTTTTAAGTGGACTTGTCCTTTAAAGGTTATGTCCACCCAAAAAACATATGTTGTAGTGTAGTTTCCCCAGTCCACCCAACCGCCATGTTTCTTTTTTAAAACAAGCCCCTGGAAATGGTCTTACAATCCTTTTTAATCTTTTTAATCTGTTTATAAATGACTTAGAGGGGGCATTGAGAGCAAGGTCTCAGTGTTTGCTGATGACGCTAAACTATGCAGAGCTTGGAAACATAAATGATGTGCAAGTGCTGCAAGCAGACCTAGATAGATTATCAAAATGGGAAGCAGAATGGCCGAGAGATTCAATGTTGATAATGTAAGGTGATGCATTTGGGATTTAATAACCTGTGCCACCTACACCATAAATAACTCTGTGTTAAGTGCATCTGTAATGGAAAAAGATTTGGGGGTTCTGGTGATACAGACTAGTTATAGCAAACAATTAATAAGGTATTGTCTTGTAAAAGAGGGGAATAGATTCAAGGAGAGAAAAATATATTCTCCCTCTTTACAAGGCACTGGTAAGGCCTATTTGGAATATGCTGTTTGGAATCCCATATACAAAAGGGACATCTTGGATATGGAAGCGTTCAGAGAAGGGCAACTAAATTAATAAGGGGAATAGAGGGGCTTAAATCGGTTATTTGCCCCCAACCACACTGGTATTTTTACCAGTTTGTCTGCTATTGTAACCAGATATTTAAAGATCTCTTCTGTTGTTCATTAAATCACTTTCCACATGCTGAATCACTCAGTAAATAGAAGGAGAAACCTGGTATCTGGTACCCGAGTATGATGATACAACAAGGTTTACTATATAGAAACACCCTGTATAACCACAAAAAAAAAAACACCAGTGTTGGACTACACTGACTTTTGTAGACCCAAGGAGTAAGCTGTTAATCTGTCCCTATTTATTTAGGACAACAGCTGGAACAGCTGGATATTTAAGCCTAAACAGATGTCGCTTGAAATTTGAGCACAAAACCTCTAAATTATCATTTACCAGCACCAAGTTCCCGATGTCTATAGATTGGTTAGGCTCTACACACGTTATGGTGATTCATTGTTAGACAGTCTCTTCAAACAGGATATTTCCAATGATCCTCTACGACGACTGATTAGAAGTAGGTGAGCAGCCTGTACTTTACTATGAGGAAGGGGGATTGATGGGCGAAGAGAGAACAATGTCCAGGTTCTGTCGGGTGGACACCCAGACCAGCTGTTCCAAGAACAAAACTAGGTTCTACAGAATGTGGGCGGCCGAAAACATTTTCTGACGATTGGTGCTTGCCTGAGATTAGAAGATAGTGGGTCCACATTCCAGTGTATCTGGTTGAGCCAATCCTCTAGAACTGGTATATCTAAAGATGAATTTGAGAAAGAAACAAATTTAGGATTCATGCCATAATTACAAAAGAAGGGTAAAAATTAGAGGATGACCATTAGTTTCTGGATGGAAACCAGAGGAGAAAGAAAGAGAAATCCCTAACCGGGCACAAAAGATCGCCAAAATCGTGAAATGATGTGACTGACTGGACTCCCGTCAGAAAAAACATATTTTCTGGAATACCATGTAATCGAAATATGTGAAGAATAAATAGCTGTGACAGTTCTTTAGCTGAGGGTTGTTTATTAACGGAATGAAGTGTGACATTTTACTGAATCTATCAACCACCCCCAATTACTGATAACCCTTTGGACCTGGGCAGATCTACAATACAATCCATGGATATATGGGTCCAAGGCTTTTCAGGAATAGGAAGAGGTTAAAGAGTACCAGAAGGAGCTTAGAGAAGACTTACTACAGGCACAAACAGGGACAAGCCTTGACGTAAGCTTTAGAATCATCAGAAATAGAAGGGCCCACACAACATGCCATAATAACAAAGATAAAGTTTTAGTTTCCCAGGATGGCCAGCAGTTGGAGTCATGAAATTGCCTTAAGGCCTGCAAACAAAAAGAAGAGGAGCGAACATATACCATCGCGTTTACTGGAGGTGCATCTACCTGATAAGGAATTAACAATTCAGATAAATTAGCTATAACAGAGTCAGTAGTTAAAGCTCCTAGATACGCGGAGGGAAATAAAGGCCATAGGAAATTCAGTGGGCAAGGACTAGACTCTATGAAACTGTGAGATAAATCGTCTGCTTTGACATTTTTTGACCAGGGTTTATAGGTAATACTAAATGAACCAGAAGAAAGTGCCAACGGGCCTGTCTAGGGTTTATCTTTTGGCATTCCCTATGCACTCTAAATTTTTATGGTCAGTGTAGACTGTAATAGGGTGTAACGCCCCCTTCAGCCAATGTCTCATTCCTCAAGGGCTAATTTAATAGCTAATAATTTCGGTTACTAATATGTAATTCTTCTCAGCAGAAAAAAATTTTCGGGAGAAAGAAGCAAGGGATGAAGACGTTCTGGAGAGCCAGAGTATTGAGAGAGTACAGCTCCCCCCCTACCTCTGAAGCATAACGAGGGCGTTTTAACATTTAGCGTGAGTTAATATTGGAGCTGAGCAGAAAGAGCCTTTTAAGGTTTTCAAATGCCATGGGGCTTCTTCAGACCAATTAGTAATATCAGCTCCCTTCTTAGTCATTTAGTGAGAGGGGACACTAAAGAAGGGAATTTTAATAAACTTCTGGTGTAGAAATTAGAAATCTTAAGATCTCTGGGTCCTTAAGATTGGAAGTAGGTCTCCAGTCTAGAATGGCAGAGATTTTCTTGTTAGGATCCATGGTCAACCCTTGATCTGAGATAATGAAACGAAGAAAGGAACTGGTGTGGTTTAAACATACCTTTCTCCAGTTGGCATATAAAATGGTGTTCCCTAATTTGCAAGGACTAGCTTGACATGATCTCGATGTTCCTGCAGAGAGGAGAATAAGATTAAGATGTTGTCAAGATAAACTACTCACAAACTTATCAACATATTCATCTTCTGAAACACATTGTTTTAAATATTGGAATTTTATATGATAAATATCTATGGAATATCATAATGGCCATATCTAGTATTGAAGAGCCTTTTCCACTCATCTCCAGCTCTTATTCTGATTAAATTATATGCCACCTCGGAGGGTCATTGTAAAAATTTGCCCAAACAATTGAGAAGGGTATCTATTTTATTGTTACTTTTATTAAGAGCTCATAATCTATACAGGGTCTTAAACCACCCATATTTTTTTTTCTAGTTAAAAGAAACTGCACCGGCAGGAGAAGTTGGAAGCGTTCTGATGAAACCTTTATCCAAGTTACTTTTAATGTATGGTTTATGGCCTCAATGCTCACTTTCAGGACCCGTCAATTATAAAGATGTCCACGAGATGGCATTGGTCCTGGTAAAAGATCAATGGGCAATCATAAGGAGGTGGTGAGGAGGCAAAACATCAGGCCCGTGGGGAAAAAGCATCGGAAAAAAAAGCTACTATAAGGTGGAGGAACACCTTCCAAGGAGAGGTTAGCCAGATGACACGCTGACCAGTGGTCACAATAATCAATGGATTGTGCTTCCGTAAACTAGAGATCCCAATATAAGGGGGAGTGGTAGGAAGGGGGTTTTAAGATACGAAAATCTTGAGATCATTTCTTAAGACTACCTCACCAGTTATGGTTAAAGGCTTTCCTTCTTGAAGAAAGAGAATCATCAATAGCCCTTCTATACAGGGTTCAGACATTTTAGTTACTGGGATTTTTAACAAACTGGTAAATGCAATGTCCATGAATTCCAGCCACCCCACTATCCAGAAAAGCCTGGTCGTTTTTACTATTAGAACAATATAAAATTTTTTACTGTGTAACAAAATTTATCAGATAACTTGAGGAATTACCTGACCACCTAGAGGAGTTCCTCTTGACTCCTCTAGGTGCTGTGAGTTTCCGGATTCTTACAGGGACAATGTTGGGACAAATGTCCCACTTCCCCACAATAGAGACGAGCAGACAGCCGTCCTTCTTCTATCTTTCGCTTCACATAACAAGTTTTAGAAAGACGAGCCTATTGCATAGGTTCTTCAGATCGAAGAAATTTTAGGAGGAATAGAAAAACAGAGGAGGTCTGAGAACCGGACTTGGAAGGAAGAATTACTACCTTGACGACGTTCTCTGAGTCTTCTGTCTAACTCGATTGCCAATTGATGGCCTCATCTAAGGTTTTGGAACAGATGACTTACCCAGGGCGTTTTGAAAAGAACTCTGATGTAGACCGAATTCAAAATGACTTTTAAGCAGATCATCCAAAAGACTGCTACTACTGCCCAGCAGCGGAACTCTAATGCGTATTCTTCCACAGACAGGCGCCCTGACGAAGTGTCCGCAAATTGGCTTCTGCGCGTCCCAAAAAATCAGGGTCCGAATATAAGACTCCTAGGGCTTAAAGAATTTCTCCACTGATGACAGGCAGGATATCTGTCGACAGCGCCCAAAAGCCCAGTCTGCGAATCCCCCTGTAAAAGAGAAATGACAAGACCCACCTTCTATAACTCAGCCCTGAAGAAATGGGTCCGCATTCCAAATACAACAGGCGGCATCCTGAAGTTTTGTACAATTCTGTCGACTGCCAGAACACTTCTCAGTCACGGTACTTTGGGTTCTATAAAAGGAGCCACCGAGGAGATGCAGGGTACCTGGCGATTTTTCCGGGGCCGCCAAAACGTTGGGCCAGTGTTTTTACGTCCCCCGATATAATGTAACGCTCGCCTGAATACCCAATTATTCCTTACACTCCGGAATATCCCCAATCTAACAACCTATCTTCACATAGACACAGCCCCCGTTGCCGAGGTGTCCTGCATGGACCTCACACCGAACACGGTTGCCCCCTAATTAGCGTGCAGGATCTGTAACTTAGGGCCGGGATACTGGACAAGTCGAAGTGAAACAGACAGGCAGGCAAGAACAAGAGGAGACAAAGGTCAGAGACAAAAATTACATTGGTCAGACTAGGAGCAAAGACAGAGCTAAGACAAACACAGACAAGAGGTCAGAAAACAGGGAATCGCGCAACGCAGGACAGTAACAGTATGGAACTAACGAGGGTTGCAGAGCGCAAAGAGCATGATCGCGGTGAGCTCCGAGCAGGATTTTTTCTTTAACAGAGTGGTGTTCGGTTTAGTATTATGAATAAATGGGGCGGCATGCCAATTTCGTATATTCCGCTTTGAAGCACCTTTTTAAAAAGGTTTCGTTTTACCAGTGTAGTGGTCGGTACCACGCACTACACATATGGACATACTATACCCATTAAGACATTTACATTTTGGTTATGAATATGGAAGCAGAAGTTGTACTGCCAAACTACAGTATGCACTGTCATGGCCAGATCATGTTTGGATGCGAACTCAATCGAAAAGGAGTTAGCGGGCATTGACGTAATGTCACAGGAACATCTGTAAGCTTGTGTGTTTGTCCAGCTTTAAACCTTCGGTGCCAGCAGCATTTACATTGTGTCACCACTATGTGCTAGGAATTTTCAGTAATTTTGCCTCAGTCGGTGTTTTAGACAGGGATTTTACAATAGGAACCACCAGGAATAGGGAACTTATTATACACTGGGTTTGTACGGTATTGTACCAAGATAACATATTTTATAATTCTGGAGAATGTAATGGATTTCTGGATAAAATATGGGTAAAACAAACAACAACATTTCTTCATTTCAGGGACCTTTTTTTGTTTATTTGTAGAAAAATTACAGGGAGATTTCAATAAAAGTGCTTATCGTTTAAAATGGTGCTAATTTTGCCCCAACCACATCAGATTTAGGTAGCATTTTGAAAGCGACATCATGATTGGTTGGAGCAAAATTAGCACCATTGTTAAACGATAAGAATTTTATTGAATACACCCGGTTATTATTGTTTCTAAAAAACTTTGGTCTTTTAAAGGGTATGGACCACCCCATAAAATTATTTTAATATGTCTGCTCCCCTAGTACCCCAGCCCCAAAGCATAAATTTTTTTCAGAACGACCCCAAACTCTACTTACCTCCCATCGTTCCTCCGCCGCACTTAGCCGGCCCTCTGATTGCGAGAATGCAAGCCGAGGGGCGGGGGACCGGCAGTCTTGTGGCTGTGTATTGGGAGCGGACAGCCAATCACGGACGCGGGCTGCCGGTAATCCAGTGCAGGGAGGAAAGCGGAGAGGTAAGTAAGAGTTTTGGGGAGATTTTGAAAAAAAAAAATATGCGGTTGGGGATGGGGGGACATGGAGGGAGCAGCATATTAAGAGAGGATTGACGCGAGGGGGGAGGGATAGTAGAACGGGGAGGGAGAGGGGGGGGAGGGAGGGGGGAGAGGGCTGCATGTGCAGCAGGCAAATATCTACGGAGGGCAGATAAGCAGGCCAGGAGCTCTCTCTCATCCTTGGTGTTTAGTTTTGGGGACTTGGGGGGCGTGGGGTTTACAGGAGAAACCCCTTATGGAGCTGGCGGATGGTGAGTGTAAGATTAAACTACACTACATGGTGGGGCAGTATGTTGGGGTGAAGGATTTGTTGGGGGGTGGGACATTGCCCTTTAAGTCAAATCAATACCAGATTTTACCCACTGTGGGATTACCCACAGCTATTTTCTGGCATAAAAATCCTGCATTTCAAACTAATGGGTATCAAAAAGAAATATTGAATCCACAGCTTTGGAGATGGCGGAGTGATTTCCGTTAGCCTGCAGCATCTGACGCGATGGAGGTTAAAGTGCGTTACCCGGTAGCAAACCCAGTTAGCGCGCTTTAATTCCATATATTTGCCCGGCCAGCGAGTGGGTATGAAATCGTTCCCTTCCTATTATCATGTACATTACAATTTTTCTACCCTGCTGTTCAGTGACACATTAGAGCTAAGGCCAGTCAGCAAGCTCAATACCCCGACCTGCAAAACAACCCAAAAAACGGGGCTGAAAAAAAGGGATAATGATGGCTCCAGATTGCCGGGGCAAGGGGGTGAAAAAAAATAAAAAAAAAAAAAAAAAAAAAAAAAAAAAAAAAATGAAAAAAAAAAACGGGTCAAAAAAAAAAAAAAAAAAAAAAAAAAAAAAAAAAAAAAAAACAAAAAAAAAAAAAAAAAAAAAAAAAAAAAAAAAAACAAAAAAAAAAAAAAAAAAAAAAAAAAAAAAAAAAAAAAAAAAAAAAAAAAAAAAAAAGAAAAAAAATAAAAACACAAAAAAAAAAAAAAAAACAAAAAAAAAAAAAAAAAAAAAAAAAAAAAAAAAAAAAAAAAAAAAAAAAAACAAACAAAAAAAAAAAAAAAAAAAAAAAAAAAAACAAAAAAAAAAAAAAAAAAAAAAAAAAAAAAAAAAAAAAAAAAAAAAAAAAACAAAAAAAAACAAAAAAAAAAAAAAAAAAAAAAAAAAAAAAAAAAAAAAAAAAAAAAAAAAAAAAAAAAAAAAAAAGAAAAAAAAAAAAAAAAAAAAAAAAAAAAAAGAAAAATGAACAAAAAAAAAAAAAATAAAAAAAAAAAAAAAAAAAAAAAACAAAACAAAAAAAAAGTACAAAAAAAAAAAAAAAAAAAAAAAAAAATAAAAAAAAAAAAAAAAAAAAAAAAAAAAAACAAAATACAAAAAAAAAAAAAAAACACCAAAAAAAAAAAAATAAAAAAAATAAACAAAAAAAAAAAAAAACAAAAAAAAAAAAAAGCAATCAAAGAAAAAAAAAAAAAAAAAAAAAAAAGAAAAAAAAAAAAAAAAAAAAAAAAAAAAAAAAAAAAAAAAAAACAAAAAACAAAAAAAAAAAAAAAAAAAAAAAAATAAAAAAAAAAAAAAAAAAAAAAAAATAAAAAAAAAAAAAAACAAAAAAAAAAAAAAAAAAAAAAAAAAAAACAAAAAAAAAAAAAAAAAAAAAAAAAAAAAAAAAAAAAAAAAAAAAAAAAAAAAAAAAAAAAAAAAAAATAAAAAAAAAAACAATAAAATTAAAAAAAAAAACAAATAAAAAAAAAAAAAAAAAAAAAAAAAAAAAAAAAAAAAAAAAACAAAAAAAAAAAAAAAAAAAAAAAAAAAAAAAAAAAAAAAAAAAAAAAAAAAAAAAACAAAAAAAAAAAAAAAAAAAAAAAAAAAAAAAAAAAAACAAAAAAAAAAAAAAAAAAAAAAAAAAAAAAAAAAAAAAAAAAAAAAAAAAAAAAAAAAAAAAAAAAAAAAACAAAAAAAAAAAAAAAAAAAAAAAAAAAAAAAAAAAAAAAAAAAAAAAAAAAAAAAAAAAAAAAAAAAAAACACATCATGACAAACTCCATTAAATTTCATCTCCACTGCTGATGGTAGTTAAACACCACACGGCCATTGGAGAAAGGCAGTTTCCCAGGCTTCCTATACAATCCGGCTGTTTTGGTGGGTTGATTTCTCTGGATACCCACTTGTTTTGGGCAAAACCAATGGGGGAATCAAGAGGACGGGGGGGGGTCTTAAAGGGCATGTCACCCCGTTTTAGGATTTCTGATATAGTAGTCTCCCTCCCCAGCCTCAAACGCTATGTATAGTAGTTTTAGAAGAAACTCCCCGATCCTTACTTGATCTTACCATTTCCCTTGTCCCGGCTACTCTGTCTGCATGAAACTGCAAACGGGGCCGGACCAGCAGCCTGCGTGGTGATTGGCTGAGAGGAAGCAATCACGGACACGGACTTGGCAGTGAATGAAGACGCCGGGGGAGAGAGGTCGGGTAGGTAGAGTTCAGGGGGAGTTTCGTAAAAACTATTATAGCGGTGGGGGAGGGGGAAGGCAGACCTACTATATAACAAAGGGGATTTACACTAGGGGGAGAGAGAGCAAAAACAGGAGGGAGAGAGGGAGGGAGGGGAGGGGGGGGAGGGCTGTAGTGCGCATGACCAAAATCTATGGAGGAGAGGGACAAGAGGCAGAGTCCATCATGGACTCGCAGGTCCTGGTGGGCCCAGTTTTTGGGACTTGGAGGGGGACAGAGAACTCAACTTTATCATAAAGGCCACAAACTGTCATAAAAATTGAAAGCAAATAATTTTCATTTGGGTGGAATTGCAAAAAGAAGCTTTGTGGCACGAAATGGGCAGATTTATCTGAGAGGCAACGCAGAAGCAAAAGGTATGTGCTATTATTTTAGTAATAATAAATACTTTTTATTTGGGGGTGTGGGAATCAAAGGGAGTAAAATTTAGTGAGTGAAAGTTATGTATTTATATTTTTTAGACACCAACGTGACAGAATAGGGGGCGGAGTACAGGCAATGTGCGTAGTCCATGTGATGTGATGGTCTCCTTTGTCGTCTCCAGGGCTGAGGGTAAATCTTGTAGTCTCCTGTGCTGATTCGTGTGCCATCTCGGTAGTCTCCATCTTGGGAATTTCTCCGTTGTGTAAGGTCTCCATCTGAATATTTTGTAAATTCATAAGTGCCATATTATATTGGGCAGAGGGCTATGTATAATGTGTGTACAAAAACAAAACAAGCAATATTTTGTGGCGTCAAAAAATAGATTTGCCAACAACAAGAACGTAATATAATAAAATAAACATATTTCCCCTTAATATATAAACTTTATATATTTTATAACCATTTTCTGCCAAGAACATGCACCGCAGGGTCACAGAATACTGAGAGAGCTATGCCCCTAATGTGCCCCCTTGGCACAGGACCACGCAGCTCCGGGGATATTACACTTCGATGTGCTCCACACATGTTGCCCCTCTTCTCACGGACAAGTGATGCAGGAGAATGTGGCTTTAATTCCGTTTACAGATGCTCCGGCTTCATTTGGGATTGCACCGTGAAGAACTTTGCCCAATATTGGCAGCATCCAAGGTGCATTCCACACTCTCCCTAGCCCGCTGTACACGGTAATTAAAGATCCTCTTAATCTGCGACAGTGCCTCTGGAGAACGGTTCTCATGACATGTTCAGATAAGGCAAAGCTTCTCGCCAACAAACAATGTAAGGATTATTGAAGCCATCTAGTTTACACTTTAGATCAACAGACTGCTCACCGGTATCGATCAGTTTATCAAACTGAAGCTGAACCAGTCAGAAAACTTGTGTCAATTCCATCTGTGGCCGCAACATGTTTTCAAGCAGAAATGTGCTCAACATTAATAGTGCAACTGTACACCGGTGTATGGAAGCCCTTACCCATACATATTTAATCAGTTTTAAAGGGTATCTCCACCCCAAAATATAACTTTTTCTGTATTTAGCCTTCACTTTTCTGGACTTTTAGAAGGCACTGCAGGACAACCATAAGTAGGTAGGTAAAGATTTTTTTACACTACATAGTGGGGCCAATTATGGTAACAAACACACTGCTGTAATTATGGTAACAACCACATTACTGTAATTATGGTAACAAACACATTTTTAAAAAGGATGGGCTTCAAAGGCGTAATAGTACTAAATTGAGTGCCGCCCATTTATTCATAATACTAACACCAACACCACTCTGTAAAGAAAAACATACCTGCTCGGAGCTCCCGCGACATGCTCGTTCCTGACTACGCTTCTGCTCAACCCTTCTGTACTGGCCTGGCGCCTGATTCCTGTTTTTGACGCTCTGCTCTGTTTTTGACTCTGCTCTTGCCGTGCTCCTAGTCTGTCACCTTGTATTTTGGTCTCTGACCTTTGCTCTCTCTTGTTCTGCCTTGCCTGTCTGTTTCACTTCGACTTCTCCAGTATTCCCGGCCTAGATTCAAGATACCTTGCACTCTAATTCAGGGGGCAACCGTGTTCGGTGTGAGGCGCATCTAGGACATCCCGGCAAAACGGGGGCTGTCTATTGTGAAGATAGTGGTTGTAGATTGGGGTTATTCGGAGTGAAGGAATACTTGGGAATTCGGAGCGTTACATTATATTGGGGCCGTAAACAAATGGCCCACGTGTTGGCGGCCCGAAAATCGACAGGTCCCTGCATCTCCTCGGGGCTCCTTTTATAGAACCCAAAAGTACCGTTGCCTGAGAAGTTTTTCTGGCAGGCGACAGAATTTACAGAACTTCAAGGATGCCTGCCTGTTGTATTTTGGATGCGACCCATTTCAGGGGCTGAGTTATAGAAGGTGGGTCTTGTCATTTCTCTTTTACAGGGGGATTCGCAGACTTGGGCTTTGGGCTGTCGACAGATATCTGCCTGTCATCAGTGGAGAAATTCTTGAAGCCCTAGGAGTCTTATATGCGGACCCTGATTGGTTTGGGACGCAGAAGCCAAGTTGCGGACACTTCGTCAGGGGCGCCTGTCTGTGGAAGAATACGCATAGAGTTCCGCTGCTGGGCAGTAGTAGCAGCTTTTGGAATGATCTGCTTAAAAGTCATTTTGAATCGGTCTATCAGAGTCTTTCAAAGACGCCCTGGGAGTCATTCTGTTCCAAAACCTTAGATGAGGCCATTCAATTGGCAAGTCGAGTAGACAGAAGACTCAGAGAACGTCGTCAAGGTAAAATTCTTCCTTCCAAGTCCGGTTCTCAGACCTCCTGTTTTTCTATCCTCCTAAAAATTCTTCTGAAGAACCTATGCAATAGGCTCGTCACAACTTTTAGTGAAGGAAAAGAATAGAAGAAGGACGGCTGGTCTCTGTCTCTATTGTGGGGAAGGGGGACACTTTGCTCCGAACATGTCCCTGAGAATCCGGGAAACTCCAGCACCTAGAGGAGTCAGAGGAATCTCCTCTAGGTGGTCAGGTAATTCCTCAAGTTTTGATAAAATTTTGTTACCAGTAAAAAATTTTATATTGGTTCTAATAGTAAAAAGACCCAGGCTTTTCTGGATAGTGGTGGTGGCTGGGAATTTCATGGACATTGCATTTACCAGTTGTTAAAAATCCCAGTAACTAAAATGTCTGAACCCTGTATGTAAGGGCTATTGATGATCTCTCTCTTCAAGAAGGAAAGCCTTTAACCATAACTGGTGAGGTAGTCTTAAGATAGTAGTCTCAGATTTTCGTATTTAAAACTCCTACCACTCCCCTTATATTGGGATACTCTAGTTTAGGAAGCACAATCCATTGATTAATTGGACCACTGGTCAGCTGTTCATTGGCTAACCTCTCCTTGGAAGGTGTTCCTCCACCTTATAGTAGCTTTTCCGATGTCTTTCCCCACTGGGCTCTGATGTTTTGCCCTCCTCACAGACCTTATGATGTCCCATTGATCTTTTACCAGGAACCATGCCATCTCGTGGACATCTTTATAATATGACGGGTCCTGAAAGTGAGCCATGGAAAACATACATTAAAGAGAACTTGGATAAAGGTTTCATCAGAACGTCCACTTCTCCTGCAGGTGCAGTTTCTTTTAATAGAAAAAAAAATATGGTGGTTTAAGACCCTGTATAGATTAAGAGCTCTTAATAAAATCACTAATAAAATAGATACCCTTCTCAAATTGTTGGGGCAAAATTTTCTAAGTTGGACCTCCGCGGTGCATATAATTTAATCAGAATAAGAGCTGGAGATGAGTGGAAAAAGGCTTCAATACTAGATTGGCCATTATGAATATTCCATAGATATTTTCATATAAATTCCAAGATTTATAAACAATGTGTTCACAGAGAATATTTGATAAGTTTGTAGGTGTTTATCGTGACAACATCTTAATCTATTTCTCCCTCTGCAGGAACATCGAGATCATGTTCAGCTAGTCCTGCTAAATTAAGGGAACACCATTTATATGCAAACTGGAGAAATGTATGTTTAAACAACACCAGTTGTTTTTGGTTTCATTATCTCAGATAAGGTTGACCATGGATCCTAAGAAAGTCTCTGCCATTCAGACTGGAAACCTACTTCCAATCTTAAAGGACTCCAGAGATTCTTAGGATTTCTAATTTCTACCAGAAGTTTATTAAAAATTCTCCTCTTTAGTGTCCCCTCTCACTAAATGACTAAGAAGGGAGCTGATATTACTAATTGGTCTGAAGAAGCCCTCATGGCATTTGAAAACCTAAAAAGGCTTTCTGCTCAGCCCAATATTAACTCACGAATGTTAAAATGCCCTTGTTATGCTTCAGAGGTAGGGGTGGGAGCTTGTACTCTCTCAATACTCTGGCTCTCCAGAACGTCTTCATCCTGTGCTTCTTTCTCCCGAAAATATTTTTCTGCTGAGAAGAATACGATATTAGTAACGGGAATTATTAGCTATAAATTAGCCCTTGAGGAATGGAGACATTGGCTGGAGGGGGCGTTACACCCTATTACAGTCTACACTGACCATAAAAATTAGAGTGCAAGGGAATGCCAAAAGATTAAACCCTAGACAGGCCCGTGGGCACTTTCTTTTCTAGGTTCAATTTTAGTATTACCTATAAACCCTGGTCAAAAAATGTCAAAGCAGACGATTTATCTCACAGTTTCATAGAGTCTGAGTCCTTGCCCACTGATGATTCCTATGCCTTTATTTCCCTCAGCGTATCTAGGAGCTTAAATACTGATCTGTTATAGCTAATTATCTGAATTGTTAATTCCTTATCAGGTAGATGCACCTCCAGTTAAACGCGATGGTTATATGTTCGTTCCTCGTCTTTTGTTTGCAGGCCTTAAGGCAAATTCATGACTCCAAGCTGGCTGGCCATCCTGGGGAAACTAAAACTTTATCTTTGTTATTATGGCATGGTGTGGTGGCCTTCTATTTCTGATGATCTAAAGCTTACGTCAAGGTTGTCCCTGTTTGTGCCTAGTAAGTCTTTCTGTAAGCTCCTTCTGGTACTCTTTTACCTCTTCCTATTCCTGAAAAGCCTTGGACCCATATATCCATGGATGTATGTAGATCTGCCCAGGTCCAAAGGGTATACAGTAATTTGGGTGGTGGTGATAGATTCAGTAAAATGTCACACTTCATTCCGTTAACTAAACAACCCTCAGCTAAAGAACGTCACAGCTATTTATTCTTCACATATTTCGATTACATGGTATTCCAGAAAATATTGTTTCTGACGGGAGAGTCCAGTCATTTCACGATTTTGGCGATCTTTTTGTGCCCGGTTAGGGATTTCTCTTTCTTTCTCCTCTGGTTTCCATCCAGAACTAATGGTCATCTTAAATTTTTACCCTTCTTTTGTAATTATGGCAATGAATCCTAAATTTGTTTCTTTCTCAAATTCATCTTTAGATATACCAGTTCTAGAGGATTGGCTCAACCAGATAACGGAATGTGGACCCAACTATCTTCTAATCTCAGGCAAGCAACCAACGTCAGAAAATGTTTTGGGCCCCACCATTCTGTAGAACCTAGTTTTGTTCTGGACAGCTGTCTGGGTGTCCACCCGACGCAGACACATGGACATGTTCTCCTTCGCCCATCAATCCCCCTTCCTCATAGTAAAGTACAGGTGCTCACTACTTCTAATCAGTCTGTCGTAGGAGGATCATTGGAAATATCCTGTTTGAAGAGACTGTCTAACAATGAATCACCATACGTGTGTAGAGCCTAACCAGATCTATAGACATCGGGAGACTTGGTGTGGAAAAGGTGAATTTAGAGGGTTGTGCTCAAATTTCAAGCTGACATCTGTTAGGCTTAAATATCCAGCTGTTCCGCTGTGTGTCCTAAATAAATAAGGGACAGATTAACAGTTAGCTCCTTTGGGTCTACAAAAGTCAGTGTAGTCCAACACTGGTGTTTTTTTTTTGTGTTATACAGGGTGTTCTATATAGTAAACCTTGTTGTATCATCATACTCGGGTACCAGATGACCAGGTTCCTCCTTCTATTTACTGAGTGATTCAGCATGTGGAAAGTGATTTAATGACAGAACAGAAGAGATCTTTAAATATCTGGTTACAATAGCAGACAAACTGGTAAATAAGCGTGTGGTTGGGGGCAAATAACCGATTTAAGCCCCTCTATTCCCCTTATTAATTTAGTTGCCCTTCTCTGACTGCTTCCATATCCAAGATGTCCCTTTTGTATATGGGATTCCAAAACAGCATATTCCAAATGAGGCCTTACCAGTGCCTTGTAAAGAGGGAGAATAATATTTTTCTCTCTGAATCTATTCCCTCTTATACAAGACAATATCTTTATTATGTTTGCTAACTAAGTCTGTATCTACCAGAACCCCCAATCTTTTTCCATTACAGATGCACTAACACAGAGTTATTTTGGGGTAGGTGGCACAGGGATTATTAATTCCAAATGCATCACCTACATTTATCAACATTGAATCTCATCTGCCATTCTGCTTCCCATTTTGATAATCTATCTAGGTCTGCTTGCAGCATTGCACATCATTATAGTGTTCCAAAGCTCTGCATAGTTTAGCGTCATCAGCAAACACTGAGACCTTGCTCTCAATGCCCCTTCTAAGTCATTATAAACAGATTAAAAAGATTTAAAAGGATTGTAAGACCATTTCCAGGGGCTTGTTTTAAAAAAGAAACATGGCGGTTGGGGGTGGATGGGGAATACTACACTACAACAAATGTTATTTGGGTGGACATAACCTTTAAAGGACAAGTCCACTTAAAAAAATTGTTCTAAAATGTAGATTGACCCCCAAACCCACTTTTACAATATTCACAGTTTCCAAAGATGCTCCTGAACTTTGTTTACCTGGCCTGGTCCCTCGCAGTCTAGGTGCCACCCCCTACTCCTGTTTTAAGCTTGTTTCAAGCAAAAACAGGAGCAGGAGACTGACAGGTGATTGGGCATGACGCAAACAGGAAGTGGAGCTGCTGTCAGCAGCAGAGTAAGACTGGCGTTGGACCAGGTAGGTAAGGAAGTTCAGGAGCATCTTTGAAACTGTGAATATTGAAAAGTGGGTTTGGGGGGGTAATTTACAATTTAGAACAAAGCTTTTTTCAGTGAAAAAACGTGTGTGCTAAGTTGTCAGCCCTCCTGTTCCTTAGCCATTGTAGTCAACCCTACAGTTCATTACCCAGTGTTTCATCCCTTCAGTTCATTAGCCAGTGTTGTCAGCCCTTCAGTTCATTAGCCAGTGTTGTCAGCTCTCCGACTCAGTTTATTAGTCTTTTACTGTACTCTTAAAGGATAGGTAAAGGAACAGGTGGTAAAGGAGCTATGTTGGATCACACTCGTGGGTAAGTTCTCTATCATCGTTTCTGGCTCCTGTTATAGTAATTGAAGAATGGGAGGGAAGACAGCTCCTTTACCTCCCATTTTCCTATTAATGCAAAAATGGATAGTTCATATTCTGATTGAACTATTCCTTTAAAACACATCATACACTTGAAAATATTGCAGGCAACAAAGTAAAATGGAAAAAATGTCTTTAAAATGGTGTAACCTAAACAGAATGGGCGTGGTCTTAACTTCTGATGGTGGCTCTGAGTTTAGCGCTACAAGGTAGTAAACCTTTAAGGAGATAAAGTCTCCAGACAACATTGTCCCAATAGACAGAGCACATTCACAAACATAAACGAGCTGTGTCTCACCTCTCCATTTGCTGTGGTGCTGGGTGATTTATCAAAGTAACCCGAGGACCAGTATTAATATCCTAGAACTCAAAAAGATTTGAAAATATAACAAAAAATAAAGAATACAATAAAGCATAAATGAAAGGGCATGTCTACCCCAAAATGAACATTGATACTCTAAAAGAGAAGCCCCCCAAACCCTAAGATGTTAGACTCCTACTGCCCAAATAGCACACAAAGCTAATTATTCAGCCTGATCCCTGCATCAGATACGCTGGCATGAAAATAAACTGCAGGGTAACAAGCAGCTAAGTCTAATCAGGGACTTCCATATTGGGGTGGAGGTGTGATAGTGGGTTGGGGGGGGCAATAAGTGCACATGCTCACCAGGCTATTTGAAGACTACATGGGCTGTGAGTTGTACTGGCAAACATATGGAAGCCTTCTTATTACAGAATCTACTTTCACTTCTTGGTTGAACAGGAATCACATCTGTGATGTATCATACATGATAATGAGTATACCTGGAGGCTTGCCCATTGAGAGCAATGGGTTCATCTGACCATGATGTGAAAGCTCTGAGCTTGCCTGCAAGGCAAAATAACTAGCTTTTTGTGCAGTTCTGGGCAGTGTAAGTATACAACTGTAAAGTTTTGGGGGATTCCCTATCAGAATATCAAATGTAATTTTGGGGGGGGAACAGGCCCTTTAAATATAGTAAACATGTACACATTGTTATTACATTTCCTTTTTCATATATTCAGTATGGTTTCTGGTGGCTGACAAAAAAAATTACTGACGAAAATATTTCTGTCCTGCACCAGTATACCAGAAAACCTTGCAAGTCAAGGCAGCTAAATCATTTTTGTCACTTCTGCTTAATGAATACCTTAAAAAGGGGGAAAAAGTAAACTACAAGACTTGCATGTTTATCCTATGTAGCGTCAGAGTACAAACCTTCTGACATAGACATTTTCTTATAATAACGAGAGATATGAATATAATGTGATAAATTAAATCAATTAGATAAGAAACAGTAATTGCCAAAAACTATCCTTTGTGTGGTCACACACTTCCATTGGTATTGGCCTATAGACAGCCGCAGGCCTTATTTTATGTTGTGGTCATACTGTAGGTACCGATAATAATCCTTATTTTATGACAATATACAATAACACTGTGCCCACAATATATGTAATTAAGGGCATAGTGGGGAAAATGAACTTTTTTTCCTTTCTTTCCATGTGTTCTATATTTCCCCACAACCCCCAGAGTGCTTCACTTTTTTCAGATTCCTCTCTGTTCTGAGATACACCAGTTAGAAGAATACGTGATTGCATTCCTCTACTCCTACTTGGACTGTCAATCAAATCCTTGAGTGATACCCCTCCCTGCTCTGTAATAAACATAGAGATAAGAGCATTAGCAGGGGGAGAGAGGTAGCTTTGATGCTAGATATAAGGCTGCACTTGACCCCTCTTCTTGATAGCTTTCATAGATTGATGATGGGTCAAAAGTGAGAGATCATAAACTGCAATGATCTCCTTCTTCTTCCATGTCTCCAGGACAGTTGCTTTCTATTGGCCACTGTGCGTGGGTGTGTTTTCAGGATGTTGAACTTTTAACTCCTACTGCACATGATAAGCTAGTCGGTTAGCGGTGCTGAGACATAGAGGAGGTAACAGAGGGGAGGGGGAAGGGGGGAGTGCTACACAGAGATGTGACACCATGGTTAAACAGAGCCACTGACAGAGATAGGATTAAGGCAGCCCGAGTACATGAATTAAACTTTGCAAAGGGGCAATGTGTTGTTCACTATAGATGCCCTTTAATTCTATAAACCATTTATAAATACAGCGCTATGGGGCTAATGGTGTAAAAGTACACAGGGCACAATATTTGGGTCAAAATCTTGGCGTGACAGAAAGACCTGTGACAGACAGACCTCGTTTTTCTTTATTTAACTGTGTGTCGATCTGAAATGTGCGGCACTTTTTCTTCAGTCGGCAGATTTCCCCTAAGTTTTTGAATCGGTCTGGAAGATAGGACAAAATGTACCATGTGTACAAGCCTCGATTTTAAACATTTTTAAAAATTAATTTACTTGCCTGTTGCCCTGGTAACCCCCATCAAGTTGCTTCTGAAACTACCAGTTTAAGCAGTTTGTTTGGGGTTCAGAGCTACCACATGTGAACATCCCAATTTCTTTTAATATAAAAAACACAGATTGATTATGGTGATTAAAGGGGTGGGAATAGTGTTGTAAGGGGCCCCATATGGACACGTGGTGAGTATCCATGAACTTTAATGGGCAGGGGTGCGGCACCTGAGCAAGTTTTTATTTTGCCTCATAGGGCGGGTGCCCCTGGTAGTGACCAGAAAGAAATGTTGGATCAAAATTAAAGCATGGACATGTCTGGTAATCAGACATGGTTTGTGTCATGAGCATGCGTATGGCCAGCATAAGTTGCTTCTCCACAAAAACCTTTCTTAGCCTTTTCTGACTTTTTTCTTATATTGAATAGACAATTCCATACACTTACATAGTTACAGTAAATATGCTCAGCTCAGCTGCAGATGTACTGTACATCCGATAAAGGTTAGATCTGACTACACACAGACAGGGTTCTGTAGGCCCCCATGGGACTCAAATTGAAAAATACCGGTAAGCAAAAAAACAGTGAGTTCACTTCACTGAAGCTTATGAGTCACAGCCTATAACATTTCTCTACTGTGATAATGAACAAAACCACAGACTGGTACTAGTGCCCTTCTGCACTGCTGACGTGCAGCCATTCATTGGCCAGTTGTGTACCGAGGTTTGGTACAATCAAGTGAATTTGATAATGGTTATGAAATGTACCACTTTTTTAATATAATGATAATTGATCATTTCAAAGGGAAGTAAAACCAAGATTGGTTTGAAATAAAAAAAGAAGAGAATAACTAAAAATGAACTTTCCTGTACAACCGAACCGTGCAAACTAATAATTCCTTGCAGACACACAGTCAATACTACAGGTGCTCTATAGAAAAGCACTGATGTATAATCTCCTTTATGAATGGAAAATTGACTTAAAGGCATTTTACACAAATGGAAGATTGCCATAACAACGTCCACTGGAAGACAGTTCCATAGCTTTACGTTCTACAGTGAAAAACCCTTTCTGAACTTGAAGACTAAACTTCTTTATTCAAGTCTTAAGGGCATGTCCACTCCAAAATTTTACTTTTGATATGTGGTAGGGCATGCTCCCCCAGCCCCAACCGCATAATATAATGTTTAGAAAGTCCCCGATTTTACTTACCTGCCCTCTTCCTCGCTGCAGTGTTCAGGCCCTCTGCTTGCATGGAATTGAAAGCAGGGGGCGGGACCGGCAGCCGCGTCTGTGATTGGCTGAGAGGCAGGGAGGGCTGCACTGAGCATGCCTCAACCTTGATGAGGTTGAGGAAGTCTCAGGCACACAGCATGAGTCACCAAATGCTCCTAACAGCATTTCCTGGACTTTGGAGGGGCACAGCAGGGGAACTATTTTGAGCAGGAATGTAAGGTAAGGATTGTTTTAAAATACTGATGTGGCCAGTTAAGGGGTTAAATTTTAGTTTGGGGGTGGAATGCCCTTTAGGGATGTCCTGTGTCCTGACATGTTCTTTGACATAAAAACATCCTCTACACATGGAGCACACTTGTGACTGGTGATGTCTGTAGGGAGAGAATCTTTTTTGATTCCATTTATAATACTCATTAAAAGTGTTCCCCCATTAACCAGTTTAGCAGTACACGTACTGTAAAGTATGTGAGGCCCCATCCAAAGATTCAGTAACATTCTATACCTGTCCCATTAATTTTACCTTCAAAAATAATCAGAAAGCATGATATGGCTGGGAAACATCAAAGGTTAAACCGCCACTCATCAATGTTCTGATCAATTTCGACGTTCATGAATGATCGAACTTTGAATCTGTGTAATATCGAGCCAATCTTTAATGTTTCAATTTTGAAAGCTAACAAATAATTTAAAAATTCAAATGAATTGTTTAATCCTGTTTCCCATGGTCCTTTGCTATTGGTAATGTAAACCAATTCAAGTCTATGGGGATTGTGCCAAAATAGGATTTGCTTCAAAGAGGAGGGAAGGAAAACATGTTCTTCCCACGGGGGGATGTGGCCATCTCTAGTTCCCTATTATTACTGTCCATAGACCATTATGATTGGCTGCTACTGTTAAGATGATTACAGATAAGAGCAAAAACACACTTATTTTGCGCACAAAGCTTTTTTTTTTTTAAAGTTTTATGCACAAAACTGGGGATGGTATGGGGTCATTTAAGCAGCGCTAACACCAGCATTGTACTTTTCTGCGATTCACAATGCAACGTGGATTTAGTTATCTGTAGTCCGCAGGGTCGCGGAAAGGTTAAAAAAAGAGGCTAGTGTAGGGTTAGTGTTATTAAATTTCCTCTTTCAACAGACGTCTTTTGCGCATTGACATGTGCAGGCGAATCAAAACTGATTACCTGTCTCTTGATGGCATTCACCTGTGAGCAGTCCTAATTGGTGTTTTGATTGAGTTCACCTGTGTGAAGATATAATCAGTGCTGATTACCTGTCTTGATTGCCTGTATCCCAGGTGCAGGTTTTAAAGAGAGAGAACTAAACCCAAATTTTTACACTCCAAAATCTGAAGATATCCCCTCTAAAAACACCAAAAAAGGTAAAATCCCACTACAGTAAATAGCAATAAATAAATGTAACCCCTGAAAAACTGGATGAAATAACTGTGTGTATGTGGTGCGTCTGGCCACACACCTGACCTCAGTCACATGCTCCCTGCCTAAACTGTCCTATGAATGGATTGACTATAGTTTACATAGTGGATGTGATCAACTGAACAAGTAGATTAGGACTGAGCATTGTGTAAGAAAAGCAATGGTCAGTGATCAAATAGTGTGATACTGGGATTGGGGAAATAAAGCACAAACCCTATGTTAGAAAGGTAAATTTCCCAACAATTGTATCAATATGAGAGCTGAGACACTGATTACTGCTTTTTTATAACGTGTTCTTCCTTCTGAAGAGTGTTGTCTGAGGCTTTAGTTGTCCTTAAATCTCACAGTACAATCAGACACTGACATTCATAGATCTTTACGCAGCCTTTCAATCCAAATTCAAAGTTTATACTTAAACTGCCATCCAATAACCCCTTCAGATGATACACAATGAGATGATCATTCTAGACAATATGCTGTATTGCAGTTCCTTATATGCATGTCTGGATTAAAGGATAAGTCATTCTGAAAGTGAAACTGTGCAAAACAGGTTTCACACAAGAATAATTTACTGTTCCACAGGCTAGAAATAGATGTTAGGTTGCTACTACAAATTATCAATCAAACAAGTGTGGGATGGGACATCTTTTTGCTAGGAATGCACAGGTTGATATTTTGAATCTACTACCCCAAGGTAGGATATTTGGTTGAATGAGACAAAATATCAGAAAATCTTTTGCCACGAAAATTAGAATGCAAAAAACGAGGGTTTTTAAAATAGATGGTTATGTGAAACACGGGGGAAATTTGGCACTGACTAGCAACTTGATGTGGTGGCTGGGCTTAAAATATTTTGCCCAATTTGTTGAACTAATTGGTTTCATTTATCCATGGCTCATGGCAGGTCTTGAAGCAGGAACCTGTGGAGATAGCCAATATGCAGTTAGAATTGTTTGTGCACTAGAATTCTATTGTTTGTATGGATTCTTTTTGGTCTCTAGTTTCACTTGTGTAGACCAGAAAACTATAGCAACCAATCAGGTTTTACTTTCATTACCCAACTACACCAGGCTAATAAAAGACAAATGTGGCCCGTGCTGCTATAACCTTTTATGTCACTGACTTTTAATTCCACTATCGTTCATTTCATGGAAATGCGATTGGCTACAAATTCTCGCTGATTTTATCTGATTTTGGTGAAAAAATTCAATAATATAATAATATATAATATATAATATATTCGGGCCAATTGTCATCACAACCCAAAATCCACCTTATGTAAGGTTGGTTCGCCAACCAGATGTAGCGTGGCTTATATGGTAGCGGGAATGTTATTATTAATCTTGTGAGTGTAATGTCTTGCATAGGAATTCCTGATGCTAGTTGGGTGGATTCCTGTCTTAAAGTGGCGGGTAAACCATTTACCGAATTATTATCAGTGTGTGCATTTTAAAAAAGACAGAACAATCAAAGAATGTGCGAACATAATATTCCCAGGTAGGTACTTACATTGAGTTTGTCTCCTACACGAATAATAATAGGACAAATGCACTGTTTCATAGCCGAGGACCCTTTAAGGGAAAAGAATCATTAGTCTTGAAAGAGTCAAATTCTGTTCTTTACTATTTCATCTACTTCCTTTTTATTTTTCCTATTTTTTTATTGTATCTCCTCCACAGGTTCAAGCTAGAACACACGAAATTAATTACAGACATGCAGGGCCATAGGAGAAGTTTACTTTTATTAGCTAAGAAATCGTTGAAAGGGTTTCTGAGTTATCAGGAATTTATAGACTGCGCATGACTTTAAAGGATTAGTTCACTGTAAAGTGATCTTTGCTTTTAAAGCATTATAAGGATGGAGGGAGTAAAGCAGCTATGAGTCATCTAATCAGCACTGATTTCTCGATTGCATCAGCTGTGTCACAGATCTGCCACCTAAGCAGCACGATTCTTTTGATTGCATTCAGCTGTGTCACAGACCTGCCACCTAATCAGCACTGATTCTTGATTGCATTCAGCTGTGTCACAGACCCGTTACCTAAATCAGCATTTATTTCTCAATTGCATTCACTGTGTCACAGACCCGCCACCTAATCAGCACTGATTTCTAGATTGCATTAGCTGTGTCACAGACCCGCCACCTAACCAGCACTTATTTCTCAATTGCATTCAGCTGTGTCACAGACCCACCACCTAACCAGCACTTATTTCTCGATTGCATTCAGCAGTGTCACAGACCTGCCACTAATCAGCATGATTTCTCAATTGATCCAGCTGTGTCACAGTCCTGCCACCTAATCAGCACTGATTCTCGATGCATTCAGCTGTGTCACCAACCACCACCTAACCAGCACTTTTTTCTCGATGCATTCAGCAGTGTCACAGACCTGCCACCTAATCAGCACTGATTTCTCAATGCATCAGTTGTCAACGTCCGCCAGCTAATCAGCACTGATTCAATTGCATCCAGCTGTGTACACAGACCTGCCACTAATCAGCACTGATTTCTCAATTGCATCCAGCTGTGTCACAGTCTGCCAGCTAATCAGCACTGATTTCTTTGATTGCATCAGATGTGTCACCGACCCACCACTTAATCAGCACTGATTTCTCAATGGCATTCAGCGTGTCACAGACCGCCACCTAATCAGCACTGATTTCTTTTGATGCATTCCGCTGTGGCACAGGTTTTAAACACTCACAGCACAAGACCATTAATAGAGCTCTGTGAGCATTTCAATCCAAATTTAAAGTCTATACTTAAACTTTTCTTTCTAGTTCATTCTGAAACCCAAATTGGTGACAGTTGGGATGAACTGTTCTATTGAGGGTGGATTGAAAAATCCCCTAATATTCAGTGGACTGGTGAAAGAAACATAATCAGTGAAAAATGGAAAGAACAGCCAAAGTCCCAGTGATAATTAGCACGTTAAATAACAAAAAAAAAAATTATGTAGGAAGAGAACTCAACCATAAATCTAATCAACAAAGGTTTAAAGCATCGGCTCAGTGTGAGAATTGATTGATAAAGCTTATAACCTGCACATGTGCATTTAACTCACCTAAGAATAGCTGCAAAATCAACCTATCAGACAGAAACACTTGAGGTCTACGGTACACAGCCAGATACCATATGGCTGATAATATTGCTCTGGTGTGGGGGATTCTGGGAACATTTGCAATGAACGAGACTGACTAGTACTTGGAAAATGTTCTCCAATCATTCCTTTGTTTTGTTACTCAGTTTTTGGATGTCCTGAATGCTGTGATACAGTTAGTCATGTTATGGTGGGCGTCAGCAGTGAAATGGCGTTTGTTTTTCTCTAATTCATTGATCGTGCCTCATTAAGTAAAGTGTTTTATCCATGATACATTGATTTATTTATTTACCACCCCCGGTGACTTATAAAGTTGCTACAGTTATTTCCGCTTAGTATAGAAAAAACACATGTAGCCTTGAATTGTGTGCAATGACGAACTGTAAAATGGAGCTTGGAAAACCAACATAGTGAGTAAATGGTGTGAAACAAAGTGTCCATGGGTGTTTAGGAAATGGAAGATTCTACTGAATTTATCTATCTATCTATCTGAACTATCTATCATCTCTATCTACATCATCTCTCTCTCTCTCTATCTATCTATCTATCTAACTATCTATCTATCTATCTGTTGTCTGTCGTGTCTGTCTGTCTGTCTGTCTGTGTCTGTCTGTCTGTCGTGTCATCTATCTACACTCATCTCTCTCTCTCCTCTCCTCCCTATCTACCAGGAAGACCGAGCTACTCATCTAACGATCATCTAGATACGATCAGCTCGATATCTAGCATCTATCTAATCTATCTACTATCATCTCTCTCTCTATCTATCTAGTACATCATCTATCTACTCTTATCTATCTATCTATCTACTTATCATCTCTCATCTATCTATCTTCTATCTATCTATTCATCATCTCTCTATCTATCTATCTATATCTATAGGGAGTCTAGCGTGGACCGATGAAATTTTTGGCCTTTCCCGAACGAGGCGTTCGGCCGACCCAATCGTTCGGGAACGAACGTACACACATAGTGATAAAGCCCCGATAACTGTTGGAACCGACGTATCGGGGCTTTACGACTGTGTTGTATCCCAGCTTAACTCTACACTGTCAGTGAAGAGGGACTGACAGTACACTATCAGCGACTCAGCACAGAGGGGAGGAGGGAGACAGCCTGTGTAGAAGAAAAGCAGGGGCTGCCTGTAACGTGCCCGCCGCGCATGACAGTCACCACGCCAGAATTGAGTATGGTGTCACCACGACGGCTGCGTGACATGCTGAAGTTACAGCGCCGGAAGAAGGAAGTTCGGGGCACTTCTACTATTCAGAGTCAGTTAAAACATTTAGGGCACTTTGCCAAATATCGGGGCACGGGCCATCGAATGTTTTAACGTAGATACGCCACTGATCTTACCCATAGTGATACTCTTGAGGGTGGGGAGTAGTATATACACAGATGGATGATGATTTTAGGATGTGCTTTACATGTGTTTTTATTAAATACTGATCATTGGTTTTTTGTGTATTGTATTATACAAGCAAACCTCCGATCTTTAAGAATCGCAAATCCCATCCAACCCTGCATTACCTCAACCCCCTCTTTCGCTTTTCCCTCTCTCTCCTCCCTCTCTTTCCCCTTTCTCACTCCCCTCTCCTTCTCGCTTTCCATTCTCTCTCTCCCTTCTCTCTCTCCCCCACTCTCCTCCCCTTTCTTTCTCTTCTCTCCTCCTCTCTCTCTCACACTCTCTCTCTCCCTCTCTCTGCCCCCCTCCTTCTATGGAAACGGCATGAGGTGTGCGCATGTGAGTCTCAGGTGCGCATGCACTGAAATGACGGGGTGCGCACGCGTGCAAGTAGGGGTCCATGCATACTTGTGAACGCCGGTAGTTAGATTGCCTATCCACACCGCAGAGGTGCACATTGTGGGAGGAGGGTTAATGACGTGACGCTAGTGCGTCCGTGTTCCATGCATATCGACACCTCTCAGTTAGTATATAAGATTACTTTTGTTTAGATCAACCAGAGTGAAATATTACTATCCTGCGTGTCAAATATTTTTCCATTTTTAGGCTGCACTTTTATTTTTGCAGATATAGATTTACTTTGGAACGTAAAGTTATGCTTAATTTTACTTTGGTATTTAGTATAATGTGGGTAAAAGCTTTTTTTTGGCATAATTTACCAAAGTAATGAGATAAAGTTATTATTACCATAAATACAGTAATGTGTTATTACCATAATTACAGTAATGTGTTTATTATCATAACCACAGTAATGTGTTTATTACAAAACTACAGTAATGTGTTTCTTATTATAACTAAAGTAATGTGTTTATTACCATAACTACAGTAATGTGTTTATTACCATAACTACAGTACTGTGGTTATTTATCATAACTACATAATGTGTTTATTATCATAACTGCAGTAATGTGTTTATTACCATAACTGCAGTAATGTGTTTATTATCATAACACAGTATGTGTTTATTATACCATAACATAACAGTAATGTGTTATTATTCATAAACTGACAGTAATGTGTTTATTACCATAACTACAGTAATGTGTTTAGTTATCATAACTACAGTAATGTGTTTATTAACTACATAATTATTACAGTAATGTGTTTATTATCATAACTACAGTAAGTGTTTATACCAAACGTACAGTAATTGGATTACCAAACTAAAGTAATGTGTTTATTACCATAATTACAGTAATGTGTTTTAATCATTACAGTAAATGTTTTTAGCCTAACTACATTATCTTTATTACCATAATTAGTAATGTGTTTATTACATAACTACAGTATGTGTTTATATATAAATAAGTAATGGTTTATTACCATAACTACAGTAATGTGTATTATATACCATAACTACAGTACTGTGTTTATTATCATAATACGTAATGTGTTTTATACATAACTGCCGACATGTGTGTTATTACCATAACTGCAGAATGTGTTTTATTATCATAACTACAGTAATGTTTATTACCATAACTACAGTAATGGGTTTATTATCATAAAATAAGTAATGTGTTTATGCCATAATTACAGTAATGTGTTATTACCAAACTACAGGGAGTATAATACGAATGTGTTTATTCACATAACTACAGAGATGGTTATTACCATAATACAGAAGTGTTTATTATCATAACTACAGTAAGTGTTTATTATCCTAACTACAGTAATGTGTTATACATAACTTAATAATGTGTTTATTATCATATACAGTAAATGTGTTTTTACCCTAATTAACAGTAAGGTGTTTATTACCATAATTACAGTAATGTGTTTATTACCATACATAATGGGTTTATTACCAATCAGTAAGTTTATTACCATAGGACAGTAATGTTTTTATTATCATAACTCAATGTGTTATTTACCATAACTTCAGAGTAATGTGTTTATTCATTAATTACAGTATGTGTTTATACCATACAACTAGTGTTATTCATAATACAGTAATGTGTTAATTATCATAAACACAGTAAAGTTCATTACCATAATCAGAATGTGTTATTATCATAACTACAGTAATGTGTTTTATTACATTATTACAGTAATGGTTTATACATAACAAAAGTAATGTGGTTATGCTTATAATACAGTTAGTGTTTATTAGTCATATACAGTAACATGTTTATTAACCTAATTACAGTAAGTGTTTATATATAAACTACAGTAACTGTTATTACCATACACAAGTAATGTGTTATTACCATAACTACAGTAGTGTTTGTATTACTCATAACTTCGTAAATGTGTTATATCATAACTACAGTAACGTGTTTATTACATAATTACAGTATGGTTTATTATCATAACTACAGTAATGTGTTTATTACCAGAATTACAGTAATGTGTGTATTATCATAAACAGTAGGTTTTCTACTCATATTGTTATATCCGTGTTTTACCATAATTACAGTAATGTGTTTATTACCATATTACAGAATGTGCTTTTACCATAATACAGTAATGTGTTTTATTACCATAATTGCATAATAATGTGTTTATTACCATAACTATAATAATGTGTTTTATATAACTACAGTAATGTGTTTATTATCATAGTTATTATCATAATCAGTCATGTGTTTATATACATACAGTAATGTTTTATCATAACCAGTAATGTGTTTATTACCATAATTACAGTAATGTGTTTATTACCATAACTCAGTAATGTGTTTATTACTATAACTACAGATGATGGGTTTATTACCTACACTACAGTAATTGTTATTATACAAACTACATAATGTGTTTATTACTCATAACTGCAGTAGTAATGTGTAGTATCATTTTAACTCAGTAATGTGTTTATTACTTAACTGCAGTAATGTGTTATATCATAACTACAGTAATGTGTTTATTACCCAAACTACAGTAATGTGTTTATAATAACTCAGAATGGTTATTTCATAACTGCAAGCTAATGTGTTTATTTTATAATTACCAGTAAATGTGTTTATTACATAACTACAGTAATGTGTTTATTACTCATAATACAGTAATGTGTTATTACCATAATTACATAATGTGTTTATTGCCATAACTACAGTAATGTGTTTATTAATCATAACCACAGTAATGTGTTTATTGCTAGAATTACATAATGTGTTATTATAACTACAGTAATGTGTTTATTCATAACTACAGTTAATGTGGTTTACCATTGATTACAGTAATGATGTTTATATAACTACAGTATTGTGTTATTATCATAACTACAGTAAAGTGTTTATATCATAACCACAGGTATGTTGTTTATTACTCATAATTACTAAATATTTTATTACCATAGTACAGTAATGTGTTTTTTACATTCAGTAATGTGTTTATCTACCATAACTACAGTAATGTGTTTATTACCATAACTACAGTAATGTTGTTTATTATCATAACTTGCAGTAATAGTAATGTGTTTATTACTATAATTACAGAATGTTGTTTATTATCATAATTACAGTAATTGTTTTACCATAACTACAGTAATGTGTTTATTATCATAACTACAGTAATGTGTTTATTAATAACTACCGTTTATAATTACAATATGTGTTATCTCATACAGTAATATTTATTAGCATAACTACAGTTATATCTTTATTACCATAATTAGTCAGTGTTGTATTACCATAATTACAGTAAGTGTGTTTATTACCATAACTACAGTAAGTGGTTTTAATAATACAGTTATGTGTTCCATTACCAAATTACAGTAATGGTGGTTATCATAACTACAGTAATGTGGTTTATCATCATAACTACAGTAATGTGTTTCACCATAATACAGTAATGTGTGTTTATCATAACTACAGTAATGTGGTTTACTTACCATAAAACTTAATGGGTTTACCATAATTACAGTTATATCGGGATTACCATAATTTAGTCAGGTTTTATTATCTAAACTACCGTAATTGTTTATCACCAAATATAGTAATGTTGTTTATTACCATAACGACAGTAATGTGTTTATGTCCATAATACAGTAAGTCTATTATATCTAGTAAATACAGTAATGGTATTACCAATTACTAATGTGTTATATCATTACAGTAATTGTTTATTAGCCTACGACAGTTTAGTATCTTTATACCATATTTAGTCATGTGTTTTATACCATAACTACAGTAATGTGTTAATACATAAGGACAGTAATGTGTTTATTATCATAACTACGTAATGTTTTCATGGACAGCTAAGTGTTCACAGTAACGTTTATCACCTAAGTAGTGGTTTATTATCATAACTACAGTAATGTGTTTATTCCCATAACTACAGTAATGTGTTATTATAATAATACATCGTAATGTGTTTATTATCTAACTACCAGTAATTGGTGTCTATTATGTGTTTATCATCATTACAGTTAATATGTTTAGTTAGCATACTTACAGTATATCATCTTTATTACATAATTAGTCATGTGTTTTATTACCATAATTACAGTAATGTGTTACTCCTAAGCGACAGTAAAGTGTTATTACCATTAAGCGACAGTAATGTGTTTATTATCAGTAACTAGAGTAATGTGTTTATTACCAGAACTACAGTAATTGTTTATATCATAACTACAGTAATGTGTTTATTACCATAATTAACAAATAATGTGTTTATGTAACAAGTAGCAGTTACAGCATAGTTTCTTACTCTACAAGTTATATCTTATCTACCATAATTGACAGTCAGGTGTTTATTACCATTAATTACCGTAATGTGGTGTTACCATAATTACAGACAGTGTGTTTGTTCCACAAGTACAGTAATGTGTTGTTACCATTAATTAAAGCAGTGTGTTTGTTACACAACTACAGTAGGTGTTATCACATACAAACATACAGTAATGTGTTTATACCATAACTACAGTAATGTGTTATTACCATAACTAACAGTAATTGGTTTATTACCATAATGACAGTAATGTCTTTTTTATCATAACTACAGTAAGGTGTTATTACCATAATTCAAATAATGTGTTATCGTCATTGCAGTAATATGTTTATTAGATACTACAGGTTAGTACCTTGATTACCATAAATTGTCTGTGTTATACCATAATTACAAGTAAGGTGTTATACCCATAAGGGACAGTAATGTGTTTATTATCAATAAAACTACCAGTAATGGTTTATTACCATAAGGACAGTAATGTGTTTATTCATCATAATACAGTAATGGTGTTTATACCATAATTACAATTAATGTTTATCATCATAACAGAATGTGTTTATTATCATAATACAGTAATGTGTTTATTACCATAATAGTACAATAATGTGTTGATCATCATAACTACAGTAATGTGTTTATATATCAATACAGTAATGTAGTTATACCATAACTACTAGTAATGTGTTAGTTACCATAACTACAGTAATGTGTTATAACCATAACACAGTAATTGTTTTATGATCATAACTACAGTAAGTGTTATTATCATAATCCACAGTAAGGTGTGTATTATTATCATAACTACAGTAATGTGTTATTATCTAAACTTAGTAGTAATGTGTTATCATCATAACTACAGTAATGTGTTATTATCATAACTACCAGTAATGTGTGTATTATCATAACGACGAATGTGTTTTAGTACCATATACCATTACAATAATGTGTTTATCAATAACTACAGTAATTGTGTTATATTACAATTATATTTATTACCAAAGTTACATCAGTCTTATACCATTTAATTACAGTAAGTGTTGTTTTACATTACCCCAGTGGTACCATAATTACAGTAATGTGTTGTACCATACATTGTCTGTACCCTAATTTACCATAATACAGCAGTGTGTTTGTTACCATAATTACAGTAATGTGGTTGTTACCATAATTACAGCAGATGTGTTTTACCATAATTACAGAATATGGTTGTTACCATTAATTACAGCAGTGGTGTTTGCTTACCATAATTACAAGTATGTGGGTGTACCATAATTACAGCAGTGTTGTGTTGTTACCATAAGTTACATCTATGGTTGTTACCATAATTACAGCGAGTGTGTTGTGTACCATAATACAGTAATGTGGTTGTTACATCATTACACAGTGTTTAATAATTACAGTAATTGGTGTACCATAATTACAGCAGTCTGTGTTTTTACCATAATTACAGTAAGACAGGAATAAAGGAATAACAGCTAGGAGAAGAATAGCTTAGGGGATTAGGAGAAATAGGCTAGGGGAATAGCTAGGGGAGAAAATAGAAGGGCTATAGGAGAATAGCTAGGGGAATAGCTAGGGGAATAGATAGGAGAATCAGCTAGGGAATAGTAGGAGAAAGCTAAGGGGGAAATAGCTAGGGGATAGCTAGGGGATAGTAGGGGAATAGCTAGGGAACTAGGGGAACTAGTAGGGGAAGGTAGAGTAGGAGAATAGCTAGGGGAATAGCTAGGGGAATAGATAGGGGAATAGCTAGGGGAATAGCATTCAGTCATGGCTGTAGAGATGGCCGAAAATTCTAAAGTGGTTAATTTTAGAACTATAGAACTTCACTAAAAGTTCTATAGTTGAAAAAGGACCTTAAAGTCAATGGGGAAAAAACAGTTAGAAAAATTCTGATAAAATACAGTTGAAATAGCATGTAACTTACTGTAATGACTCTGGGGAACAATACTTATACCACAATTTGTTTAAATACTAGCTTTCTCACGAATCAGCAATTTCGGGCTTCTGTGTTAAATTTCAAGGGTTATGAACGCTACATTAGAGGGTTATGCCGAATTGAGGGTCACCGACACTACATACAAAGGTTGCCGTCGAATTAAGGGCTACGAACGGCACAATTCAAGGGTTATTGCCGATTTTGAGCATTAGCTAATGCTACATTCAAGGGTTATCGCGAAATTCAAGGTTAGCACCCAATTCGAGGGTATGGACGAATTTGAGGGTTATCACCAATTTCGAGGGTTAACGAAAGCTACATTTTAGGGGTTATCGCTAAATTCAAGGGTTACCGAACGCTGCATACGGAGAGTTATGGCCCAAATTCAGGTTGGTCAGAATGCAATAAATTAAAAATAGTAAAAGCATGGGGGGTGTAATGTGCTGAACATGTCTTTGTTGACCTGTGATGGTTTTAATACTTGATTGGACACATTACATTGCTTATCTCTGACAAAGACAATCATAGGTAATGGACAGGACGTGGGAGGAGTCAAGAGCAGTCAGTTAGGCGCCCCTAAGCAGTTTCTGCAACAGGAAAACATGTAGGGTTCAGATTCATTGTGAAATTCAAATCCCGATAAAGTTGAGCCCTAATTAACATTATATTTACAAGAATATGCCACTTTTTACAAATATTACACGCCTGAATTGTGTCTCAGAGCATAGAAACAAGACAAATAAGCGGGAGTCCAGGATGAAGGTATAGCGCCATACGAAGGCGTTGACACCTAGAAGTGTCCCTTTAAAATGTGACTGTTAAATAGATCCAATTTCGCTATGTTATTTGGCAGGCGCAAGAAAGGCAAGAGAGTATTCTGGTGAAGGACACACTTATTCAGGGTGCCACTGGATTGGGGGTGTGGCTTGTGAAAACATCCAAAACCCATGAGCTGTGTTGGAAAACTTTGATGACCCACTTATCAACATTCCTTAGCAGCTAGTTCATAGCGTGTGTGTGTGTGTGTGTGTGTGTGTGTGAGATAATCATCCAGGGCTAGTTGGTTTCCACAGTGATCTAACCTTAGGAGAGTACCATTAATTTCCTCTGTTGCAATCTATGATCAACCAATGTATTGTCATGGTAAGTGAAATCAGTGGGGCGTTAACTTGCTGGCTTTGCACATTTTTTCCCACACATGTGTTAACTACCCTTTAGAGGGAAATCATTTTAATATTCGTAATTGGATAAGAAGAAAAAAAAAACCAACAACAATATACAGTTTGCCTTTAAATGTTTATTTAACTGAAAATTGTAAATTAAACCTACTTGCCCTTGGTTTTATATGTTATATTTGTGGATGTATTTTTACATTCTTCTTTCTACTTTCTGATTCAAAACCATTGAAACCATATCAAAGCTGTAGGTTAAAGATTCTTATAGAAGGCAGCAGTGAGAGGACCTAACAGGTGGTGATGTCATAGTGAGGGATAGCTACATCAGTGAGACTCTAATCCCTTTAAACCATGTCAGGCGGGTTATGTAAATCAGTCCATGACCTATGTCGGCTGTTGTGTAGTGAACTGGGTTGGGACCTGCCAGATAGATACTAAGGAGGAAACATTAATAGTTACGTGGCGTTGCAATGATTATTAGATGGAATTGAAAGATGGATTTGTAACACTTTACTACAAACCCCTGACTACAAAATGGACAATAGATGAATAATTAAAGGGCATGTCACCCCTTTTTTCATAGTTTGCTGTAGTGTAGGGCTCCCTCCCCCAGTCCAAACTGCAATAGTAACTTTTTGCAGAAACCTCCCTGAATTGTATTACATTACCTCTCTCCTCCGACGTTCAGTCCCGGCCCTCTGCTTGCATGAACTGCTGGAGGCAGCCAATCACCAGACATGGCTTCCGGCTATCCAGAATGCCGGGGGAAAGAGGAAATGTAAGTACTGGTCGGGGGAGTTTCTGCAAAAAGTACTAAGGTTGAGTGAGGGAGGGAGCCCTACACTACAGCAAAGGGGTTTTGTGCTAGGGGAGGAGAGGAAAACGGGGGGGAGAGGGAGGGAGCTGCAGTGCGCATGTAAAATTCTCCCGGAGAGAGAAGGAGGCAGAGTCCTAGGACTTGCCAGGCTCCTGATGGTCAGTGGTTGGGACTTAACAGGGACATTACAGTGAGAACCATATGGAGCAGGGATGTAAAGGTAGGATTTTATTACACTACACAGTGGGGGCCAGTAGTGGGTTAAATTCTAGTTTGGGGGTGGACATGCCCTTTAAATAACATAAATCTTTGTTAATATAGTAAATTATATATTATAATGTTAGATGTCAGTAGAGATGGGATCTGGGTCTGACTCAGACCGGATCCGCATGGAACACCCTTGGTTCCGAAATCCGAATGTTACATCAAACTAAGGATTGTTCAGATTCGGGACTTCGGAGCGTGTTTCGATTTTTTTTTCGGACATTCAAGGTTTTTGGAAAATTTTGGGTTCACCCCCACATTTAAGTATATTGTATTATATGTTTTCATGGACAATACGAAGATCTGACCACTTTGATACACTGTAAAGTAGTCAGTGTACAGTTTGTATAACAGTGTACATTTTCTTAACTCAACACACAGCCATTAATGTCCTATAAACCACTGGCAACAAAAACTGAGTCACCCCTAAGTGAAAAAAGACAGCCCAGGTTTTGAAGGGAGGGGATCATGCTCAGTATCAGTATGTCACAGTACATTGGGATCAGGTTCCTCAATGAACTGTAGCTCCCCAGTGCGGCAGTACGTGTACAGCCCAAACAGGGCTCATGGCTACCATGAGGCCAAGTGCAACTTGTGTCTCAGCAACGGGGGCCCTGTGCATATGGGCGCACTCACAGTCAGCTACAGTAGCTTTGATCTCATCCTACCTCTGCCTGCCTTCACGTCTCCTAGTAAGATAAAACTTAAATTACTAGTCTGTGTGTATCAGTAATGTGGGCAATTTATATGTATCAGTCACTGTGGGCAACTTGCAAGTACCAGTTAGGTGGTCAACTTGTATGTACCAGTCACTGTGGGCAAATTGTATGTAACCAGTCCTGTGGACAGTTTATATATGTACAGTCATTATGGACAGTTATATGTACCAGTCATGTAAGCAATTTTTACGTTACCAGTCATGTGGAACAACTTGCATTTGTACCGTCACTGTGGACGTATATATTGTACCAGTCATTATGGACAGTTTATATGTACCAGTCACTGTAAGCAATTTTATGTACCCGTCACTGTGGACAAGTTGCATGTACAAGTCCACTGTGGACAGTATATATGTACCAGTCATTATGGACCGTGTATATGTACCAGTCACTGTAAGCAATTTGTACGTACCAGTCACTGTGGACAACTTGCATGTACAGTCACTGTGGACAGTATATATGTACCAGTCATATGGATACAGTTATAGTACCAGTCACTGTAAGCAATTTGTACTTACCAGTCACTGTGATCAACTGCATGTACCAGTATGTGGGCCACTTAAATTTACCAGTTACTGTGGACAATAATATTTAGCCGCTCTCCAGTTCCCCTGCCACTGTTAGGTCAACCTTTCCAGGTCACAGCAAAGAGCAATCTAAATGTGGTGAATTTTAGGGCGGCCTATAGTGGTATTCCTACCTCCCAATACATTTATGAAGGGCATGCCAATCTAAAGAAAACTGCATCTATCCAGGCATGCTTCTGATCATACAGGAAAGCCCAGACCACTAACCATGGCAGATAAAAATTGCACATACAGTAGCTTCTCCAAAAAAACCCTATTGGGATGTAGGAATAATTCAACCCTACCTCCTAACCTAGGTACTTTTTCTGTGTATTCCTACTAACTCCTTACGACATCCCTTTGCTTGTATTCATAAACTACCACTAGGAGTGATGTGCGTTGTAAATGACCATTGGTTTATCTGACTTGTGATGAATATGTGTTGAACACGGGAAGTTTAGTTGAGTGGATGTCAGATTTTTACCGCTGATTGAACATGAATAGTCCGTTTGATCTTGGAGATTTACTCAGGGTCCTTAATCTGCGATTGGATACAACCAGCAAACTGTGCCAATCTGCCTACACGTGTTCAGTAAAAGCCAAACAACACAGAGGGATGAAAAATATTGATATTACTCACAGCTAGGTCTAATCCTAAGAGATTTCTTTTTTATCTGACCTCACTACGCACTATTGTTTTTATTTCAGACAGATCAATTTAGCAATCATTTTTAAATAACCTTCACATCCTAGGAACGTCCTCAGCCAGAGGGGAGCGAAGTTGTCATTTTGTGGGGAAACGCCCATACAGGCCTTAAAAAAATCAATTAATTCTTATTATGTTAATGACCTTGAGAGGAAAGTTAGAACTCATCAATGCAATAAGTGTGGGATAACGATTTAGGATCAATTTTGTACGTTCTGTTATTTTATTTCTCATGCAAAGCAAAAGAGAAAACAATATTTACAAAGAGATTCCATTTGGTTATGAATTAAACTTTAATTAAAAGTATTTTTTATTTTACTATTGTGTTCCTGTTTGTTGCACAAACTACATAGTCCTCTTGACAAATATTAAATGACCTTAAAGGCCACACGCTGTGGCGAGCGGTAGGCCAGGACGAATTTGTTTGTAACTACTGTAGGGGCCAGTAATGGGTTAAATTATAGTTTTGGGGGGTGGACATGCCCTTAATAATTAATTGTTATTTACAAAACATAACGTTATCATTCTTTTACACGGTAAGAGGGGGTGGTAAACACTGTAAGAGGGGGTAACAATGTAAGAGGGGGGTAACACTGTAAGAGGGGGGGTGGGGGGGGTAACACTGTAGGGGGGGTAACACTGTAAGGGGGGGTAACACTGTAAGAAGGGGGGTAAACACTGGAAGAGGGGGAGGTACACTGTAAGAGGGGGTAACACGTAAGAGGGGGCTAAACGTAGAGGGGGTACACTGTAAGAGGGGGTTTGGGGGTAACACTGTAGGTGGTGGTAACACTGTAAGAGGGGGGTAAACTGTAGAGGGGTGTAACACTGTAAGAGGGGGTAACACTGTTAAGAGGGGGAACACTGTAAGAGGGGGTGGGGTAACACTGAAAGGGGGGGTAAACTGTAAAGGGGGGTTACACTGTAGAGGGGTAACACTGTAAAGGGGGTGGGGGTAACACTGTAAGGGGGTGGGGGTGGGTAACACTGTAAGAGGGGGTATGTGGCCAATCATGCAGATTTCAAAAGGATCCACAAAATTATGGGTACAATACATTATGGAATTATCAGCCTGAAATAATCCAGGGTGTATCAGCCTTAAAGGGTATCTTCACCCCAAATCAACTTTTTCCTCTCAACCCTAAACGCTGTGTTTAATGTAAAAAAAAAGTGCTCAGAAAATACTTAACAAGTTTCGTTCCCTCGGCCTTAATGCTGCTACATTCGGAAACGGTGAAGAGTGTAGCTAGGGCGACCGGCAGTCACGTCTGTGATTAGCTAAGGTCAGCCAATCCAGGTGCAGCTGCTGGCTATTAAGGGCATACCTAGCCCTTTTTGACACTTTTATATATTATACATATTGATCCCCCAGCCCCAACCGCCGTAATAAAATTCTAGAAAGTGCCCCGATATGTACTTACCTTCCCTCTATCCTTCGCGGCACTCTTCAGGCCTCTGTGCACGGAAATGCAAGCAGGGGGCGGACCGGCAGCCGCGTCCCTGATTGGCGAGAGGCAGCCAATCGGGATGCAGCTGCCGGCTGCTCAGAACGCCGGAGGATAGAGGGAAGGTAAGTAACTATCTGGGCTTCTATGAATTCTGTATGGCGGTTGGGCTGGGGGATCAATATATAATATATACTTGGGGTTTTACACAGGGAGGGAGAAGAAAAATGGGAGGAGAGGGAGGGGGGGCAGGGGGGCAGGATTCTTGCGCATGCCTCAGTCCTTGTCGAGTTGAGGCTGAGACAGGGCAGGATGACTCACCCCGACCTTCTTACTACACTTTCCTGGACTTTGGAGGGGCACAGCATGGCAACCAAAGGAGCTGGGATGTAAGGTAAGGATTTTTGTACATTACCGAGTGGGGCCAGTATGGGGTTAAATTTGAGTTGTGGGGGGACATGGCCCTTAAGTTAGCCGAGGGAACAAAGCTTGGCAAGTAAGTTTCTGGGCACTTTTTAACATTTAAACATGGCGGTAAGGGTTTCTACACTACAGAAAAGGTTATTTATTTAAAGCATTTACAGCATTCCAATGGATCTAGATGGGAGGTGGGTGGGGAAGAGAGTTCCACAGCGCATGCCAGAGTCCTCCAGAATAACAGGGAATGGGTAGATATAGATTACACACAGGAAGGCTCCTACTCTTAACATCACTTTTCTGAATTTTGGGATAGGCACTGCAGGACAACCCATATGGAGTGAGAGGAAAGGTAAGGATTTTTTTACACTACACGTGGGACCAGCAGTGGGTTAAATTTTAATTTGGGGGGGGAAATGCCCTTTAATGTTCATTAAATCACTGGCTTAATTAAAACTCCAATCATCTTTTGTGCACAATAAGAGACAGCTAGCAGGAAAGCACCGAAGACATGCAAACTGAGCATGTGCCACCGCTGGATAAAGGCAATGAGGAAAATCACTCGTTGGGTCTGGACATCTCTCCTGCCCAAGAACAATTAAAATGTTTTTCAATGTTGTGGAGGCAGCAAGGTAAGAAATAGTAAAGGGTTTTTATTTGCTCTGTAACATAATATAAAAGTCCGTGTCTGGGTGAAATAAACCCAGCTCCCCTGTAGCTGTTTTTCAGTGGATAAAGGCAGCATATCTGGGTCTAATGTTTGCTACAAGCAATTATTGTTTGCAGGTTGCAACCCTCACCATTCAAAGCACAAATCACTTTAGTTTATGATATTTACGGTAGATCCTTTATAATGAGCAGAGAACTATTACGGAAACCTGTTTACTAGATGAAGATTATTTATAAATTGTGTCACTGCTTAAAATTATTTTCTGGAAACACGGAGTATTCCCGGCTTATGTGTTATTTTTAATCCATAACGTGCATGCTTCAAATTCATCACTGAAAGGGGACTGACTGGTGAGGGACAATGTCTACACAGAGCTGATCCTATCCACTTATGGTCATTTTTCAAGATCACTGTGGCTACTCTACGTTTGATTTAAGTCGTCTGTATATTTCTGCGCTCCCTGGAAATCTTCCAGTTTTTGTGCTATAATAAGTAATCTCCCAAACTGAGTTCCACAGACTAAACAACCAATAAACTGGGTCAGATTGTGTTACAAAATGGCCCTTTATATATTTGGTTAGACAGGTCATGGGAGAAAGAGGGTTCACTGACATTTAACTAATGTAAATAGAGAGCCCATAGACTGCCATACATGGGTCTTTCTGTATAGTTTTGAGTTGAGTCTGTCAAAAAATTATCTAGTTTACACTTTAGATCAACAGATGCTCACCGGTATCGATCAGTTTATCAAACTGAAGCTGAACAGTCAGAAAACTTGTGTCAATTCCATCTGTGGCCGCAACATGTTTTCAAGCAGAAATGTGCTCAACATTAATAGTGCAACTGGACACCGGTGTATGGAAGCCCTTACCCATACATATTTAATCAGTTTTAAAGGGTATCTCCACCCAAAATATAACTTTTCTTGTATTTAGCCTTCACTTTTCTGGACTTTTAGAAGGCACTGCAGGAAAACCATAAGTAGGTAGGTAAAGATTTTTTTACACTACATAGGGGAGCCAATTATGGTACAAACACACTGCGTAATTATGGTAACAAAACACACGGTACTGTAATTATGGTAACAACCACATTACTGTAATTATGGTAACAAACACACTGCTGTAATATGGTAACAACCAATATTACTGTAATTATGGTAACAAACACACTGCTGTAATTATGGTAACAACCACCTTACTGTAATTATGGTAACAAACACACTGCTGTATTATGGTAACAACCACCTTACTGTAATTATGGTAACAAACACACATGCTGTATTATATGGTAACAACACATTAGTAATTATGGTAACAACACACTGCTGTAATTATGGTAACAACACATTACTGTAATTATGGTAACAAACACACTGCTGTAATTATTGGTAACAACCAATTACTGTAATTATGGTAACAACACACTCTGTCTGATTATGGTAACAAACACACTGCTGTAATTATGGTAACAACCCCACATTTACTGTAATTATGGTAACAACCACCTTACTGTAATTATGGTAACAAACACACTGTTGTTAATTATGGTAACAACCACATACGTAAATTGGTAACAAACACACTGCTTAATTATGGTAACAACCACTTACTGTATTATGGTAACAACACACTGCTGTAATTATGGTAAAAACCACCATTACTGTATTATGAAAAACACACTCAATTATGGTAACACCATTACTGGAATTTATGTAACAAACACTGCTGAATTATGGTAACAACACATTACTGTATATGGTAACAACACACTCTGTAATTATGGTAATAAACACTACTATTATGGTAATAAAGATTATAACTGTAGTTATGCTATAAAATATTACTATGAGAATAAACACATTATTGTAATTATGGTAATAAACACTATGTAGTTATGGTATAAACACACTTATGTAGTTATGATACTAAAACACATTACTGTAGTTATGTAATAAACACATTATGTAATTATGGTAATAAACCTTTGTAATTATGTATCACATATTGTAATTATGGTAATACATTATTGTATAGATAAACACATTACTGTATGAAAATTACTAGTTGATAATAAACACATTACTGTAGTTATGATAATAAAACACATTACTGTAGTTATGGTAATAAACACATTACTGTAGTTATGGTAATAAACACATTACGTAGTTATGGTAATAAACACATTACTGTAGTTATGGTATAAACACATTCTGTGTTATGATAAACACATTACTGCAGTTATGATAATAAAACACATTACTGTAGTTATGATAATAAACACATACTGTAGTGATGATGATAAACACATTATTGTAATTATGGTAATAAAACACATTACTGTAGTTATGGTAATAAACACATTACTGTAGTTAGGTAATAAACACATTACTGTAGTATGATAATAAACACATTACTGTAGGTATGGTAAAACACATTACTGTAGTTGATAATAAACCACATGTACTTTAGTATGGGAATAATCACATTACTGTAGTTATGATAATAAACACATACTGTAGTTATGTGATAAAACACATTATTGTAATTATGGTAAAACACATTAATGTAGTTATGATAATAAAACACATTACTGTAGTTATGGTGATAAACACATTATTGTAATTATGGTATAAACACATTAATGTGTTATGATAATAAAACAATTGCGTAGTTATGGTAATAAACACATTATATGTTTATGGAATAAACACATTACTGTAGTTATGATAATAAACATTACTGCAGTTATGATAATAACATACTGAGTATGATACTAAACATTACGTAGTTATGATGATAAACACATTATTGTAATTATGGTAAAAACACAATTACTGTAGTATGAGAATAAACACTTACTGTCCTTATGGTAATAAAAACATTACTGTAGTTATGATAATAAAACATTACTGTCCTTATGGGTAATTAACACATTCTGTAATTATGGTATAACAACATGACTAATTTGGTAAAAAGGTATAACTGTAGTATGCTAATAACATATTAATGCATATGATAAACACATTATTGTAATTATGGTATAAACACATTACTGTAGTTATGATAACAAAGACATTACTGTAGTATGGTAATAAACACATTTTACTGTATTATGGAATAAACACATTACTGTAGTTATGGTAATAAAACTTTAGGAGTATGGATAAACCACATTATGTAGTTATGGTAAAAACACACTGCTGTAATTATGGTAAACAAACCACATACTGTAATTATGGTAAACAACACAACTGCTGTAATATGGTAACAACCACATTACTGTAATTATGGTAATAACACATGACGTAATTATGTAATAAAGATATAAACTGTTAGTTATGCTAATACACATATTACTGTAATGATGATAAACACATTAGTACTTATGGTAATAAAAACACCATTACTGTAGTTATGATATAAACAAATTACTGTAGTATGGTAATAAACACATTAAGTAGTTATGATAATAAACACATTACTGTCCTTATGGTAATTAACACTTTGATGTCTTATGGTATTAACACATTACTGTAATTATGGTAAAAACATGACATTATGGTATAAAGATATAACTTGTTATGCTAATAACATATTACTGTAATGTATGAATAAACACATAATAAAACACATTTACTGTAGTTATGATATAAAACATATGTCCTTATGGTAATAACACTTTACTGGTCCTTATGGTAATTAACACATTACTGTAATTATGGTAATAAACAATACTTGAGATAATAACAAATTACTGTAGTTATGGTAATAAACACATACTGTAGTTATGTAATAAACAATTACTGTCCTATGGTAATTAACACTTCTAGTCCTTATGGTAATAACACATTACGTATTATGGTAATAAAAACACATGACTATATGGTAATAAAGATTAAATGTAGTATGCTAATAAAACATATTACTGTTATGTGATAAACATAATAAAACATACTTGTATTATGATAATAAACACATTACTGTCCTATGGTAATTAACACTTCGTTTATGGTAATACACATTACGTAATATGTTAATAAAAACATACCTATTATGGTTAATAAAACCTAAATGTAGTTAGCTATAAACATATTACTTAATGAGATAAACAAACATTAAAAAAATAAACACATTACTGTAGTTATGATAATAACACATTATGTAGTTATGATAATAAACACATTACTGTATTATGGTAATAAACACATTACTGTAGTATGATATAACACATTACTGTTGTATGGTAATAAACACATACTGCCTTATGGTAATAACCATTACTGTAGTTATGATAATAAACACATTACTGTCCTTATGGTAATAACACATTACTGTAATTATGGTAATAAACACATGACTAATATGGTAATAAAGATTAACTGTAGTTGCTAAAAACATATTACGTAATGTGATAAACACATTATTGTATTATGGTAATAAACACATTACTGTAGTTATGATAATAAAGACATTACTGTAGTTATGGTAATAACACATTACTGTAGTTATGGTAATAACATTACTTAGTTATGGTATAAACACATTACTGTAGTTATGATAATAAACACATGACTAATTATGGTAATAAAGATATACTGTAATTATGGTATAAAACATTGACTAGTTATGGTAAACACATTACTGTAGTTATGAAATAAACACATTACTTTAGTTATGTGATGATAAACACATTACTGTAGTTATGATAATAAACACATTACTGTCAGTTATGATAACACATTACTGTAGTTTTGGTAATAAAACACATTAACTGTCAGTTATGATAATAAACACATTACGTAGTTATGGTAATAAAACGTTTATTATCATAACTGCAGTAATGTGTTTATTATCATAACTGCAGTTATGGTAATAAACACATTACTGTAGTTATGGTAATAAACACATTACTGTAGTTATGATAATAAACACATTACTGCAGTTATGGTAATAAACACATTACTGCAGTTATGATAATAAACACATTACTGTAGTTATGATAATAAACACAGTACTGTAGTTATGGTAATAAACACATTACTGTAGTTATGGTAATAAACACATTACTTTAGTTATAATAATAAACACATTACTGTAGTTTTGGTAATAAACACATTACTGTGGTTATGATAATAAACACATTACTGTAATTATGGTAATAAACACATTACTGTATTTATGGTAATAAATAACTTTATCTCATACTTTGGTAAATTATGCCAAAAAAAAGCTTTTACCCACATTATACGTAAATACCAAAGTAAAAAGTTAAGCATAACTTTACGTTCCAAAGTAAATCTAATCTGCAAAAAATAAAAGTGCAGCCTAAAAATGGAAAAATATTTGACACGCAGGATAGTAATATTTCACTCTGGTGGGAATCTAAACAAAAGTAATCTTATATACTAACTGAGAGGTGTCGATATGCATGGAACACGGACGCACTAGCGTCACGTCATTAACCCTCCTCCCACAATGTGCACCTCTGCGGTGGGATAGGCAATCTAACTACCGGCGTTCACAAGTATGCATGGACCCCTACTTGCACGCGTGCGCACGCCACGTCATTTAACAGTGCATGCGCACCTGAGACTCACATGCGCACACCTCAATGCCGTTTCCATAGAAGGAGGGGGGCAGAGAGAGGAGAGAGAGAGTGTGAGAGAGGAGGGAGAGAGAGAGAAAGAGAATGGGGAGAGAGAGTGGGGGAGAGAGAAGGGGAGAGAGAGAATGGAAAGCGAGAGAGGAGAAGGAAGTGAGAAAGGGGAAAGAGAGGGAGGAGAGAGAAGGGAAAAACAGAAAGAGGGGGTTGAGGTAAATGCAGGGTTGGATGGGATTTGCGATTCTTTAAAGAATCGGAGGTTTGCTTGTTATAATACAATACACAAAAAAAACCAATGATCAAGTATTTAATAAAAACACATGTAAAGCACATCCTAAAATCATCTATCCAATCTGTGTATATACTCCCCACCCTCAAAGAGTATCACTATGGGTAAGATCAGTGGCGTATCTACGTTAAAACATTCGATGCCCGTGCCCCGGATATTTGGCAAAGTGCCCTAAATGTTTTAACTGACTCTGAATAGTAGAAGTGCCCCGAACTTCCTTCTTCCGGCGCTGTAACTTCAGGCATGTCGCGCAGCCGTCGTGGTGACACCATACTCAATTCTGGCGTGGTGACGTCATGCGCAGGCGCGGCACGTTACAGGCAGCCCCTGCGTTTTCTTCTACACAGGCTGCTCCTGCCCTCCCCTCTGTGCTGAGTCGCTGATAGTGTACTGTCAGTCCCTCTTCACTGACAGTGTAGAGTTAAGCTGGATACACACAGTAACGATAAAGCCCCGATACTGTCGGTTCCAACAGTATCGGGGCTTTATCACTATGTGTGTACGTTCGTTTCCCAAACGATCGGGTCGGCCGAACGCTCGTTCGGGAAAGGCCAAAAATTTCCATCGGTCACGCTAGACTCCCTATAGAGATAGATAGATAGATAGAGAGATGATAGATAGATAAAGATAGATAGATAGATAGATAGATAGATAGAGTTAGATAGATAGATAGATAGATAGCTAGATAGAGAGAGAGATGATAGATAGATAGATAGATAGATAGATAGATAGATAGATGATAGATGGATGGATAGATGATAGATAGAGTTAGATAGATACATGATAGATAGATAGAGAGAGAGAGAGAGAGAGAGAGAGAGAGATGATAGATAGATAGACAGACAGACAGACAGACAGACAGACAGACAGACAGACAGACAGACAACGACAGCAGACAAGAAGACGAAGTAGATAGAAGCTAGATAGATAGATAGTTAGATGGATAGTTAATTAATAGATAGAGAGAGAGAGAGATGATAGATAGATAGAGATGATAGATAAAGTTAGATAGATAGATAGATAAAATTCAGTAGAATCTTCCATTTCCCTAACACCCATGGACACTTTGTTTCACACCAGTTACATCACTATAGTTGGTTTTCCAAGCTCCATTTTTACAGTTCGTCATTTGCACACAATTCAAGGCTACATGTGTTTTTTCTTATAATAAGCAGGAAATAACTGTAGCAACTTTATAAGAGTCACCAGGGTGGTAAATAAATAAATCAATGTATCATGGAATAAAAAACACTTTACTTAATGAAGGGCAGATCAATGAATTAGAGAAAAACAAACGCCATTTCCACTGACGCCCACCATAACATGACTTAACTGTATCACAGCATTCAGGACATCCAAAAACTGAGTAACAAACAAAGGAATGATTGGAGGAACATTTTCCAAGTACTAGTCAGTCTCGTTGCATTGCAAATGTTCCCAGAATCCACCCACACCAGAGCAATATTATCAGCCATATGGTACTGCTGTGTACCGTAGACCTCAAAGTGGTTTCTGTCGATAGGTCTGATTTTGCAGCCTATTCTTAGGTGAGTTAAATGCACATGTGCAGGTTATAAGCTTTATCAATCAATTCTCACACTGAGCCGATGCTTTAAACCTTTTGTTGATTAGATTTATGGTTGAGTTCTCTTCCTACATAATTTTTTTTTTTGTTATTTAACGTGCTAATTATCACTGGGACTTTTGGCTGTTCTTTCCATTTTTCACTGATTACTGTTTCTTTCACCAGTCACTGAAATATTAGGGGATTTTTCAATCCACCCTCAATAGAACAGTTCATCCCAACTGTCACCAATTTGGGTTTCAGAATGAACTAGAAAGAGAAAGTTTAAGTATAGACTTTAAATTTGGATTGAAATGCTTCACAGAGCTCTATTAATGTGTCTTTGTGCTGTGAGTTTTAAAACCTGTGCCACAGCTGAATGCAATCAAAAGAAATCAGTGCTGATTAGGTGGCGGGTCTGTGACACAGCTGAATGCCATTGAGAAATCAGTGCTGATTAAGTGGTGGGTCTGTGACACATCTGAATGCAATCAAAAGAAATCAGTGCTGATTAGCTGGCAGGACTGTGACACAGCTGGATGCAATTGAGAAATCAGTGCTGATTAGGTGGCAGGTCTGTGACACAGCTGGATGCAATTGAGAAATCAGTGCTGATTAGCTGGCAGGACTGTGACACAGCTGGATGCAATTGAGAAATCAGTGCTGATTAGGTGGCAGGTCTGTGACACTGCTGAATGCAATCGAGAAAAAAGTGCTGGTTAGGTGGTGGGTCTGTGACACAGCTGAATGCAATCGAGAAATCAGTGCTGATTAGGTGGCAGGACTGTGACACAGCTGGATGCAATTGAGAAATCAGTGCTGATTAGGTGGCAGGTCTGTGACACTGCTGAATGCAATCGAGAAATAAGTGCTGGTTAGGTGGTGGGTCTGTGACACAGCTGAATGCAATTGAGAAATAAGTGCTGGTTAGGTGGCGGGTCTGTGACACAGCTGAATGCAATCTAGAAATCAGTGCTGATTAGGTGGCAGGTCTGTGACACAGCTGAATGCAATTGAGAAATAAATGCTGATTAGGTAACGGGTCTGTGACACAGCTGAATGCAATCAAAAGAAATCAGTGCTGATTAGGTGGCAGGTCTGTGACACAGCTGAATGCAATCAAAAGAAATCAGTGCTGCTTAGGTGGCAGATCTGTGACACAGCTGAATGCAATCGAGAAATCAGTGCTGATTAGATGACTCATAGCTGCTTTACCTCCCATTCTTCACTTAATGCTTTAAAAGCAAAGATCACTTTTACAGTGAACTAATCCTTTAAAGTCAATGCGCAGTCTATAAATTCGCTGATAACTCAGAAACCCTTTCACAGATTTCTTAGCTAAATAAAAGTAAACTTCTCCTATGTGCCCTGCATGTCTGTAATTAATTTCGTGTTTCTAGCTTGAACACTGTGGGAGGAGATACAATAAAAAAAATAGGAAAAATAAAAAGGAAGTAGATGAAATAGTAAGAACAGGAATTTGACTCTTTCAAGACTAATGATTCTTTTCCCTTAAAGGGTCCTCGGCTATGAAACAGTGCATTTGTCCTATTATTATTCAGTGTAGGAGACAAACTCAATGTAAGTACCTACCTGGGAATATTATGTTCGCACATTCTTTGATTGTTCTGTCTTTTTAAAATGCACACACTGATAATAATTCGGTAAATGGTTTACCGCCACTTTAAGACAGGAATCCACCCAACTAGCATCAGGAATTCCTATTGCAAGACATTACACTCACAAGATTAAATAACATTCCCGCTACCATAAATAAGCCACGCTACATCTGGTTGGCGAACCAGACCTTACATAAGGTGGAATTTTTGGTTGTGATGATCAATTGGCCCGAATTATATTATATATATATATATTATTATATTATTGAATTTTTTCACCAAAATCAGATAAAATCAGCGAGAATTTGTAGCCAATCGCATTTCCATGAAATGAACAGATAGTGGAATTAAAAGTCAGTGACTAAAAGGTTATATAGCAGCACGGGCCACATTTTGCTTTTATTAGCCTGGTGTAGTTGGGTAATGAAAGATAAAACCTGATTGGTTGCTATAGTTTTCTGGTCTACACAAGTGAAACTAGAGACCAAAAATAGAATCCATACAAACAATAGAATTCTAGTGCACAAACAATTCTAACTGCATATTGGCTAAATCTCCACTAGGTTCCTGCTTCAAAGAGCCTGCCATGAGCCATGGATAAATGAAACCAATTAGTTCAACAAATTGGGCAAAATATTTTAAGCCCAGCCACCACATCAAGGTTGCTAGTCTAGTGCCAAATTTCCCCGTGTTTCTACATAACCATCTATTTTAACCGCTCGTTTTTTGCATTCTAATTTTCGTGGCAAAAGATTTTGCTGATATTTTGTCTCATTCAACCAAATATCCTACCTTGGGGTTAGTAGAGTCAAAATATCAACCTGTGCATTCCTAGCAAAAAGATGTCCACATCCCACACTTGTTTGATTGATAATTTGTAGTAGCAACCTAACATCTATTTCTAGCCTGTGAGAACAGTAAATTATTCTTGTGTGAAACCTGTTTTGCACAGTTTCACTTTCAGAATGACTTATCCTTTAATCCAGACATGCATAATAGGGAACTGCAATACAGCATATTGTCTAGAATGATCATCTCATTGTGTATCATCTGAAGGGGGTTATTGGATGGCAGTTTAAGTATAAACTTTGAATTTGGATTGAAAGGCTGCGTAAAGATCTATGAATGTCAGTGTCTGAGTGTACTGTGAGATTTAAAGGACAACTAAAGCCTCAGAACAACACTCTTTCAGAAGGAAGAACACGTTAATAAAAAAGCAGTAATCAGTGTCTCAGCTCTCATATTGATACAATTGTTGGGAAATTTACCTTTCTAACATAGGGTTTGTGCTTTATTTCCCAAGATCCCAGTATCACACTATGTGATCACTGACCATTGCTTTCTTTACACATGCTCAGTCCTAATCTACTTGTTCAGTTGATCACATCCACTAGTAAACTATAGTCAATCCATTCATAGGACAGTTTAGGCAAGGGAGCATGTGACTGAGGTCAGGTGTGTGGCCAGACGCACACACATACACACAGTTATTTCATCCAGTTTTTCAGGGGGTTACATTTATTTAATGCTATTTACTGTAGTGGGATTTTACCTTTTTTGGTGTTTTTAGAGGGGATATCTTCAGATTTTGGAGTGTAAAAATTTGGGTTTAGTTCTCTCTTTAAAACCTGCACCTGGGATACAGGCAATCAAGACAGGTAATCAGCACTGATTATATCTTCACACAGGTGAACTCAATCAAAACACCAATTAGGACTGCTCACAGGTGAATGCCATCAAGAGACAGGTAATCAGTTTTGATTGCACCTGCGACATGTCAATGCGCAAAAGACGTCTGTTGAAAGAGGAAGATTTAATAACACTAACCCTACACTAGCCTCTTTTTTTAACCTTTCCGCGACCCTGCGAGACAATACAAGATTAAATCCAGCGTTGCATTGTGGAATCGCAGAAAAGTACAATGCTGGTGTTAGCGCTGCTTAAATGACCCCATACCATTCCCCAGTTTTGTGCATAAAACTTTAAAAAAAAAAAAGCTTTGTGCGCTAAAATAAGTGTGTTTTGCTCTTATCTGTAATCATCTTAACAGTAGCAGCCAATCATAATGGTCTATGGACAGTAATAATAGGGAACTAGAGATGGCCACATCCCCGTGGGAAGAACAGCAAAAAAAATGTGTTTTATTATTCCATTTCTTCCCAAGCTCCTCTCCTTCTGGTTGCTCCTCCCTTTGAAGCAAATCCATATTTGGCACAATCCCCATAGACTTGAATTAGGTTTACATTACCAATAGCAAAGGACCATGGGAAACAGGATTAAACAATTCATTTGAATTTTTAAATTATTTGTTAGCTTTCAAAATTGAAACATTAAAGATTGGCTCGATATTACACAGATTCAAAGTTCGATCAGTCATGAACGTCGAAATTGATCAGAACATTGATGAGTGGCGGTTTTACCTTTGATGTTTCCCAGCCATATCATGCTTTCTGATTGATATTTTGAAGGTAAAATTAATGGGACAGGTATAGAATGTTACTGAATCTTTTGGATGGGGCCTCACATACTTTACAGTACGTGTACTGCTAAACTGGTTAATGGGGGCAACACTTTTAATGAGTATTATAAATGGAATCAAAAAAGATTCTCTCCCTACAGACATCACCAGTCACAAGTTAGTGCTCCATGTGTAGAGGAATGTTTTTATGTCAAAGAACATGTCAGAGGACACGAGGACATCCCTTAAAGGGCATGTCCACCCCCAAAACTAAAATTTAACCCCTTACTGGCCACATCAAGTAGTTTAAAACAATCCTTACCTTACATTCCTGCTCAAAATAGTTCCCCTGCTGTGCCCCTCCAAAGTCCAGGAAAATGCTGTGTAGGAGCAGTGTGTGACTCATGCTGTGCCTGAGACTTCCTCAACCTCATCAAGGTTGAGGCATGCTCAGTGCAGCCCTCCCTGCCTCTCAGCCAATCACAGACGCGGCTGCCGGTCCCGCCCCCTGCTTTCAATTCCATGCAAGCAGAGGGCCTGAACACTGCAGCGGAGGAGAGAGGGCAGGTAAGTAAGAATCGGGGGACTTTCTAACAATTATATTAATGCGGTTGGGGCTGGGGGAGCATGCCCTACCACATATCAAAAGTAAAATTTTGGAGTGGACATGCCCTTTAAGACTTGAATAAAAGAAGTTTAGTCTTCAAGTTCAGAAAGGGTTTTTCACTGTGAGAACGGTAAAGCTATGGAACTGTCTTCCAGTGGACGTTGTTATGGCAAATCTTCCATTTGTGTAAAAATGCCTTTAAGTCAATTTTCCATTCATAAAGGAGATATTATACATCAGTGCTTTATCTATAGAGCACCTGTAAGTATTGACTGTGTGTCTGCAGAGGAATTATTAGTTTGCACTGTTCGGTTGTACAGGAAAGTTTCATTTTTAGTTATTTCTTCTTTTTTTATTCAACCAATCTTGGTTTTTACTTGCCTTTGAAATGATCAATTATCAATTATATTAAAAAAGTGGTACATTTCATAACCATTATCAAATTCACATTGATTGTAACCAAACCTCAGGTACACAACTGGCCAATGAATGGCTGCACGTCAGCAGTGCAGAAGGGCAGCTAGTACCAGTCTGTGGTTTTGTTCATTATCACAGTAGAGAAATGTTATAGGCTGTGACTCATAAGCTTCAGTGAAGTGAACTCACTGTGTTTTTTGCTTACCGGTATGTTTCAATTTGAGTCCCATGGGGGCCTACAGAACCCTGTCTGTGTGTAGTCAGATCTAACCTTTATCGGATGTACAGTACATCTGCAGCTGAGCTGAGCATATTTACTGTAACTATGTAAGTGTATGGAATTGTCTATTCAATATAAGAAAAAAGTCAGAAAAGACTAAGAAAGGTTTTTGTGGAGAAGCAACTTTAATGCTGGCCATACGCATGCTCAATGACAAGCAAACCATGTCTGATTACCAGACATGTCCATGCTTTAATTTTGATCCAACATATTCTTTCTGGTCACTACCAGGGGCACCGCGCCTATGAGGCAAAATAAAAATCTTGCTCAGGGTGCCGGCACCCCTGCCCATTAAAGTTCATGGATACTCACCACGTGTCCATATGGGGCCCCTTACAACACTATTCACCACCCCTTTAATCACCATATACAATCTGTGTTTATATATTAAAAGAAAATTGGGATGTTCACATGTGGTAGCTCTGAACCGCCAAACAAACTGCTTAAACTGGTAGTTTCAGAAGCAACTTGATTGGGGTTACCAGGGGCAACAGGCAAGTAAATTAATTTTTTAAAAATGTTATAAAATCGAGGCCTTGTACACATGGTACAATTTTGTGCCTATCTTCCAGACCGATTCAAAAACTTAGGGGAAATCTGCCAGACTGAAGAAAAAGTGCCGCACATTTCAGATCGAACACACAGTTAAATAAAGAAAAACGAGGTCTGTCTGTCACAGGTCTGTCTGTCACGCCAAGATTTTGACCCAAAATATTGTGCCCTGTGTACTTTTACACCATTAGCCCCATAGCGCTGTATTTATAAATGGTTTATAGAATTAAAGGGCATCTATAGTGAAAACAACACATTGCCCCTTTGCAAAGTTTAATTCATGTACTCTGGGCTGCCTTAATCCTATCTCTGTCAGTGGCTCTGTTTAACCATGGTGTCACATCTCTGTGTAGCACTCCCCCCTTCCCCCTCCCCTCTGTTACCTCCTCTATGTCTCAGCACCGGCTAACCGACTAGCTTATCATGTGCAGTAGGAGTTAAAAGTTCAACATCCTGAAAAACACACCCACGCACAGTGGCCAATAGAAAGCAAGCTGTCCTGGAGACATGGAAGAAGAAGGAGATCAGTGCAGTTTATGATCTCTCACTTTGTGACCCATCATCAATCAGTGAAAGCTATCAAGAAGAGGGGTCAAGTGCAGCCTTATATCTAGCATCAAAGCTACCTCTCTCCCCCTGCTAATGCTCTTATCTCTATGTTTATTACAGAGCAGGGAGGGGGTATCACGTCAGAAGGATTTGATTGACAGTCCAAGTAGGAGTAGAGGAATGCAATCACGTATTCTTCTAACTGGTGTATCTCAGGACAGAGAGGGAATCTGAAAAAAGTGAAGGCACTCTGGGGGTTGTGGGGAAATATAGAACACATGGAAAGAAAGGAAAAAAAGTTCATTTTCCCACTATAGATGCCCTTTAATTACATATATTGTGGGCACAGTGTTATTGTATATTGTCATAAAATAAGGATTATTATCGGTACCTACAGTATGACCACAACATAAAATAAGGCCTGCGGCTGTCTATAGGCCAATACCAATGGAAGTGTGTGACCACAACAAAGGATAGTTTTTGGCAATTACTGTTTCTTATCTAATTGATTTAATTATATCACATTATATTCATATCTCTCGTATATTATAAGAAAATGTCTATGTCAGAAGGTTTGTACTCTGACGCTACATAGGATGAAACATGCAAGTCTTGTAGTTTACTTTTTCCCCTTTTTAAGGTTATTCATTAAGCAGAAGTGACAAAAATAGATTTAGCTGCCTTGACTTGCAAGGTTTTAGCTGGTATAACTGGTGCAGGACAGAAATATTTTCGTCAGTAAAGTTTTTTGTCAGCCACCAGAAACCATACTGAATATATGAAAAAGGAAATGTAATAACAATGTGTACATGTTTCACTATATTTAAAGGGCCTGTTCCCCCCCCAAAATTACATTTGATATTCTGATAGGGAATCCCCCAAAACTTTACAGTGTATACTTACACTGCCCAGAACTGCACAGAAAGCTAGTTATTTTGCCTTGCAGGCAAAGCTCAGAGCTTTCACTCATGGTCAGATGAACGTCCATTGCTCTCAATGGGCAAGCCTCCAGGTATACTCATTAGTCATGATATGATACATCACAGATGTGATTCCTGTTCAACCAAGAAGTGAAAGTAGATTCTGTAACTAAGAAGGCTTCCATATTGTTGCCAGTACAACTCACAGCCCATGTAGTCTTCAAATAGCCTGGTGAGCATGTGCACTTATTGCCCCCCCAACCCACTAGTCACACCTCCACCCCAATATGGAAGTCCCTGATTAGACTTAGCTGCTTGTTACCCTGCAGTTTATTTTCATGCCAGCGTATCTGATGCAGGGATCAGGCTGAATAATTAGCTTTGTGTGCTATTTTGGGCAGTAGGAGTCTAACAATCTTAGGGTTTTGGGGGCTTCTCTTTTAGAGTATCAAATGTCATTTTGGGGGTAGACATGCCCTTTCATTTATGCTTTATGTATTCTTTATTTTTGTTATATTTTTCAAATCTTTTTGAGTTCTAGGATATTAATACTGGTCCTCGGGTTACTTTGATAAATCACCCAGCAGCCACAGCAAATGGAGAGGTGAGACACAGCTCGTTTATGTTTGTGAATGTGCTCTGTCTATTGGGACAATGTTGTCTGGAGACTTTAGTTCTCCTTAAAGGTTTGCACTACCTTGTAGCGCTAAACTCAGAGCCACCATCAGAAGTTAAGACCACGCCCATTCTGTTTAGGTTACACCCATTTTAAAGACTATTTTTCCCATTTTACTTTGTTGCCTGCAATATTTTCAAGTGTATGATGTGTTTAAAGGAATAGTTCAATCAGAATATGAACTATGCCATTTTTGCATTAATAGGAGAATGGGAGGTAAAGGAGCTGTCTTCCCTCCCATTCTTCAATTACTATAACAGGAGCCAGAAACGATGATAGAGAACTTACCCACGAGTGTGATCCAAAACATAGCTCCTTTACCACCTGTTCCTTTACCTATCCTTTAAGAGTACAGTAAAAGACTAATAAACTGAGTCGGAGAGCTGACAACACTGGCTAATGAACTGAAGGGCTGACAACACTGGCTAATGAACTGAAGGGATGATAACACTGGGTAATGAACTGTAGGGTTGACTACAATGGCTAAGGAACAGGAGGGCTGACAACTTAGCACACACGTTTTTTCACTGAAAAAAAGCTTTGTTCTAAATTGTAAATTACCCCCCCAAACCCCACTTTTGCAATATTCACAGTTTCAAAAGATGCTCCTGAACTTCCTTACCTGACCTGGTCCAACGCCAGTCTTACTCTGCTGCTGACAGCAGCTCCACTTCCTGGTTGCGTCATGCCCAATCACCTGTCAGTCTCCTGCTCCTGTTTTTGCTTGAAACAAGCTTAAAACAGGAGTAGGGGGTGGCACCTAGACTGCGAGGGACCAGGCCAGGTAACAAAGTTCAGGAGCATCTTTGGAAACTGTGAATATTGTAAAAGTAAGGTTTGGGGGTCAATCTACATTTTAGAACAATTTTTTTAAGTGGACTTGTCCTTTAAAGGTTATGTCCACCCCAAAAATAACATTATGTTGTAGTGTAGTATTCCCCAGTCCACCCCCAACCGCCATGTTTCTTTTTTAAAACAAGCCCCTGGAAATGGTCTTACAATCCTTTTTAATCTTTTTAATCTGTTTATAAATGACTTAGAAGGGGGCATTGAGAGCAAGGTCTCAGTGTTTGCTGATGACGCTAAACTATGCAGAGCTTTGGAAACTATAAATGATGTGCAAGTGCTGCAAGCAGACCTAGATAGATTATCAAAATGGGAAGCAGAATGGCAGATGAGATTCAATGTTGATAAATGTAAGGTGATGCATTTAGGATTTAATAATCCCTGTGCCACCTACACCATAAATAACTCTGTGTTAAGTGCATCTGTAATGGAAAAAGACTTGGGGGTTCTGGTAGATAACAGACTTAGTTATAGCAAACAATATATAAGATATTGTCTTGTATAAAGAGGGGAATAGATTCAAGAGAGAAAAATATTATTCTCCCTCTTTACAAGGCACTGGTAAGGCCTCATTTGGAATATGCTGTTTTGGAATCCCATATACAAAAGGGACATCTTGGATATGGAAGCAGTTCAGAGAAGGGCAACTAAATTAATAAGGGGAATAGAGGGGCTTAAATCGGTTATTTGCCCCCAAACCACACTGCTATTTTACCAGTTTGTCTGCTATTGTAACCAGATATTTAAAGATCTCTTCTGTTCTGTTCATTAAATCACTTTCACATGCTGAATCACTCAGTAAATAGAAGGAGGAAACCTGGTCATCTGGTACCCGAGTATGATGATACAACAAGGTTTACTATATAGAACACCCTGTATAACACAAAAAAAAAAACACCAGTGTTGGACTACACTGACTTTTGTAGACCCAAAGGAGCTAAGCTGTTAATCTGTCCCTTATTTATTTAGGACAACAGCTGGAAACAGCTGGATATTTAAGCCTAAACAGATGTCAGCTTGAAATTTGAGCACAAAACCTCTAAATTCATCCATTTACCAGCACCAAGTCTCCCGATGTCTATAGATCTGGTTAGGCTCTACACACGTATGGTGATTCATTGTTAGACAGTCTCTTCAAACAGGATATTTCCAATGATCCTCCTACAGACAGACTGATTAGAAGTAGGTGAGCAGCCTGTACTTTACTATGAGGAAGGGGGATTGATGGGCGAAGGAGAACAATGTCCATGGTTCTGTCGGGTGGACACCCAGACCAGCTGTCCAAGAACAAAACTAGGTTCTACAGAATGGTGGCGGCCCGAAAACATTTTCTGACGATTGGTTGCTTGCCTGAGATTAGAAGATAGTTGGGTCCACATTCCAGTTATCTGGTTGAGCCAATCCTCTAGAACTGGTATATCTAAAGATGAATTTGAGAAAGAAACAAATTTAGGATTCATGCCATAATTACAAAAGAAGGGTAAAAATTTAGAGGATGACCATTAGTTTCTGGATGGAAACCAGAGGAGAAAGAAAGAGAAATCCCTAACCGGGCACAAAAAGATCGCCAAAATCGTGAAATGAACTGGACTCCCGTCAGAAACAATATTTTCTGGAATACCATGTAATCGAAATATGTGAAGAATAAATAGCTGTGACAGTTCTTTAGCTGAGGGTTGTTTAGTTAACGGAATGAAGTGTGACATTTTACTGAATCTATCAACCACCACCCAAATTACTGTATACCCTTTGGACCTGGGCAGATCTACAATACAATCCATGGATATATGGGTCCAAGGCTTTTCAGGAATAGGAAGAGGTAAAAGAGTACCAGAAGGAGCCTTACGAGAAGACTTACTACAGGCACAAACAGGACAAGCCTTGACGTAAGCTTTAGAATCATCAGAAATAGAAGGCCACCACACATGCCATAATAACAAAGATAAAGTTTTAGTTTCCCCAGGATGGCCAGCCAGCTTGGAGTCATGAAATTGCCTTAAGGCCTGCAAACAAAAAGACAGAGGAACGAACATATAACCATCGCGTTTAACTGGAGGTGCATCTACCTGATAAGGAATTAACAATTCAGATAAATTAGCTATAACAGAGTCAGTAGTTAAAGCTCCTAAGATACGCTGAAGGGAAATAATAGGCATAGGAATTTCAGTGGGCAAGGACTCAGACTCTATGAAACTGTGAGATAAATCGTCTGCTTTGACATTTTTTGACCAGGGTTTATAGGTAATACTAAAATTGAACCTAGAAAAGAAAAGTGCCCAACGGGCCTGTCTAGGGTTTAATCTTTTGGCATTCCCTATGCACTCTAAATTTTTATGGTCAGTGTAGACTGTAATAGGGTGTAACGCCCCCTCCAGCCAATGTCTCCATTCCTCAAGGGCTAATTTAATAGCTAATAATTCCCGGTTACTAATATCGTAATTCTTCTCAGCAGAAAAATATTTTCGGGAGAAAGAAGCACAGGGATGAAGACGTTCTGGAGAGCCAGAGTATTGAGAGAGTACAGCTCCCACCCCTACCTCTGAAGCATAACGAAGGGCAGTTTAACATTAGCGTGAGTTAATATTGGAGCTGAGCAGAAAGCCTTTTTAAGGTTTTCAAATGCCATGAGGGCTTCTTCAGACCAATTAGTAATATCAGCTCCCTTCTTAGTCATATTAGTGAGAGGGGACACTAAAGAGGAGAATTTTTAATAAACTTCTGGTAGAAATTAGAAAATCCTAAGAATCTCTGGAGTCCTTTAAGATTGGAAGTAGGTTTCCAGTCTAGAATGGCAGAGACTTTCTTAGGATCCATGGTCAAACCTTGATCTGAGATAATGAAACCAAGAAACGGAACCTGGTGTTGTTTAAACATACATTTCTCCAGTTTGGCATATAAATGGTGTTCCCTTAATTTAGCAAGGACTAGCTTGACATGATCTCGATGTTCCTGCAGAGAGGAGAATAAGATTAAGATGTTGTCAAGATAAACTACTACAAACTTATCAAAATATTCTCTGAACACATTGTTTATAAAATCTTGGAATTTTATATGAATAATATCTATGGAATATTCATAATGGCCATATCTAGTATTGAAAGCCGTTTTCCACTCATCTCCAGCTCTTATTCTGATTAAATTATATGCACCTCGGAGGTCCAACTTAGAAAAAATTTGTGCCCCAACAATTTGAGAAGGGTATCTATTTTTATTAGTTATTTTATTAAGAGCTCTATAATCTATACAGGGTCTTAAACCACCATATTTTTTTTCTATTAAAAGAAACCTGCACCTGCAGGAGAAGTGGACGTTCTGATGAAACCTTTATCCAAGTTCTCTTTAATGTATGTTTTCATGGCCTCACTTTCAGGACCCGTCAAATTATAAAGATGTCCACGAGATGGCATGGTTCCTGGTAAAAGATCAATGGGACAATCATAAGGTCTGTGAGGAGGCAAAACATCAGAGCCCAGTGGGGAAAAGACATCGGAAAAGCTACTATAAGGTGGAGGAACACCTTCCAAGGAGAGGTTAGCCAGATGAACAGCTGACCAGTGGTCCAATTAATCAATGGATTGTGCTTCCTAAACTAGAGTAATCCCAATATAAGGGGAGTGGTAGGAAGTTTTAATACGAAAAATCTGAGACTACTATCTTAAGACTACCTCACCAGTTATGGTTAAAGGCTTTCCTTCTTGAAGAAGAGAATCATCAATAGCCCTTACATACATGGGTTCAGACATTTTAGTTACTGGGATTTTTAACAAACTGGTAAATGCAATGTCCATGAAATTCCCAGCCACCCCACTATCCAGAAAAGCCTGGGTCGTTTTACTATTAGAACCATATAAAATTTTTACTGGTAACAAAATTTTATCAGAAACTTGAGGAATTACCTGACCACCTAGAGGAGATTCCTCTGACTCCTCTAGGTGCTGGAGTTTCCCGGATTCTTACAGGGACATGTTCGGGCAAAGTGTCCCACTTCCCCACAATAGAGACAGAGACCAGCCGTCCTTCTTCTATTCTTTTCCTTCACTAAAAGTTGTGACGAGCCTAATTGCATAGGTTCTTCAGAAGAAATTTTAGGAGGAATAGAAAAACATGGAGAGGTCTGAGAACCGGACTTGGAAGGAAGAATTTTACCTTGACGACGTTCTCTGAGTCTTCTGTCTACTCGACTTGCCAATTGAATGGCCTCATCTAAGGTTTTGGGAACAGAATGACTTACCAGGGCGTCTTTGAAAGACTCTGATAGACCGAATTCAAAATGACTTTTTAAAGCAGGATCATTCCAAGAAGCTGCTACTGCCCAGCAGCGGAACTCTAATGCGTATTCTTCCACAGACAGGCGCCCCTGACGAAGTGTCCGCAAATTGGCTTCTGCCGTCCCAACCAAATCAGGGTCCGAATATAAGACTCCTAGGGCTTCAAAGAATTTCTCCACTGATGACAAGGCAGGAATATCTGTCGACAGCCCAAAAGCCCAAGTCTGCGAATCCCCCTGTAAAAGAGAAATGACAAGACCCACCTTCTATAACTCAGCACCTGAAGAAATGGGTCGCATCCAAAAATACAACAGGCAGGCATCCTTGAAGTTCTGTAAAATTCTGTCGACTGCCAGAAAACTTCTCAGGCAACGGTACTTTGGGTTCTATAAAAGGAGCCACCGGAGGAGATGCAGGGACCTGGCGATTTTCCTGGGCCGCCACACGTTGGGCCAGTTGGTTTACGGCCCCGATATAATGTAACGCTCCGAATTCCCAAGTATTCCTTCACTCCGAATACCCCAATCTACAACCACTATCTTCACCAATAGACAAGCCCCCGTTTGCCGGGAGGCTAGATGCGCCTCACCGAACACGGTTGCCCCCTGAAATTAGAGTGCAAGGTATCTGAACTGAGGCCGGGAATACTGGAGAAGTCCGAAGTGAAACAGACAGGCAAGGCAGAACGAAGAGAGACAAAGGTCAGAGACCAAAATACAAACAGACTAGGAGCAGGCAAGAGCAGAGTCAAAAACAGAGCAAGAGGTCAAAAACAGGAATCAGGCCGCCAGGCACAGTACAGAGGGTTGAGCAAGAAGCGTAGTCAGGAACGAGCAGTGTCGCGGGAGCTCCGAGCAGGTATGTTTTTCTTTACAAGTGGTTTGGTGTTAGTATTATGAATAAATGGGCGGCATCTCAATTTATAATATTACGCCTTTGAAGCACCTTTTTAAAAAGGTTCATTTTTACAGTGTAGTTGTCTGTACCACGCACTACCTTGACATTATACCAATAAGACATTTCATTTTGGTATGAATATGGAGCAGAAGTTTTACCTGCCAAACTACAGTATGTTTCATGGCCAGATCATGTTTGGATGCGAAATCAATCGTAAAAGGATTAGGCAGGGCACTTGACGTAATGTCACAGGAACATCTGTAAGCTTGTAGTGTTTGTCCAGCTTTAACCTTTCGGTGCCAGCAGCATTTTACATTTGTGTCACTCTCTGTGCCTGAGGAATTTTCAGTATTTTGCCTCATTCGGTTTAGACAGATTTTACAATAGGAACCCCCAGGAAATAGGGAATATTATACACTGGGTTTTTTACTGTATTTTACCAAGATAACATCATTTTATAATTCTGGAGAATTTAATGGATTTCTGGATAAAATATGTAAAACAAAACAACAACATTTTCTTCATTTCAGTGACCTTTTTTTATTTGTAGAAAACTTACAGGGAGATTCAATAAAAGTTCTTATCGTTTAAAATGGTGCTAATTTTGCCCCAACCAATCAGATTTTATTTAGCATTTGAAAGCTGACATCTGATTGGTTGGAGCAAAATTAGCACCATTTTAAACGATAAGAACTTTTATTGAATAACCCTGTTATTATTGTTTCTAAAACCTTTGGGTCTTTTAAAGGGTATGTCCACCCCATAAACTTATTTTTAATATGCTGCTCCCCTATGTACCCCAGCCCCAACCGCATAAATATTTTTTTCAGAAAGACCCCCAACTTTATTACTCCCCTCGTTCCTCCGCCGCACTGCCGGCCCTCTGCTTGCGAGAATGCAGCAGAGGGGCGGGACCGGCAGTCGCGTCTGTGATTGGCTGAGCGGCAGCCAATCACGGACGCGGCTGCCGGTCATTCAGTGCAGCGGGGGAAAGCGAGAGGTAAGTAAGAGTTTGGGGAGCTTTTTGAAAAAAAAATATGCGGTTGGGCTGGGGGGGACATGGGGAGCAGCATATTAAGAGGGATTGACGCTAGGGGGAGGGATAGTAGAACGGGAGGGAGAGGAGGGGGAGGGAGGGGGGAGAAGGGCTGCAGTGCGCATGGCAAATATCTACCGGAGGCAGATAGCAGGCAGAGCCCTGCTATCCTCCTGGTGTTTAGTTTGGGACTTTGGGGGGGGGGTTTACAGGAGAACCCTATGGAGCTGGGATGTGAGGTAAGGATTAAACTACACTACATGGTGGGGCCAGTAGTTGGGGGGATTATAGTTTTGGGGGTGGACATGCCCTTTAAGTCAAATAATACCAGATTTACCCACTGTGGGATTTACCCACAGCTATTTTCTGGCATAAAAATCCTGCATTAAAACTAGCATAAACGCAATATTGAATCACAAGCTTTGGATGCGCGGGTGATTTTCACGTAGCCTGCACATCTGACGCTAATATGGAGTTAAAGTTGCGTTACCCGGTAGCAAACCAGTTAGCGCGACTTTAATTCCATATATTTGCCCAGCGAGTCTGGGTAAATCGTCCCCTATATCTTTGTCATCTACAATTTTTCTACCTGCATCAGTGCACATAGAGCTAAGGCCAGCAAGCAGCTCAATACCCCCTTACCTGCAAAACAACCCCAAAAACTTTTCTGAAAAAATGGGAGGGGGGAAAAAAACACATGACAAACTCCCATTAAATTTCAATCTCCACTGAATGGTATTCTACACACCACACGGCCATTGGAGAAAGGCAGTTTCCAGGCTTCCTATACAATCCGGCTGTTTGTGGGTTTATTTCTCTGGATACCCACATTGGTTTTGGGCAAAACCAATGGGGAATCAAGAGGACAGGGGGGTACTTAAAGGGCATGTCCACCCCGTTTTAGGATTTTTCTTATATAGTAGGTCTCCCTCCCCCAGCCTCAACCGCTATAGTAGTTTTAGCAGAAACTCCCCCGATCATTACTTGCCTTACCTATTTCCTGTCCCGGCCCTCTGTCTGCATGAAACGCAAACGGGGCCGGACCAGCAGCTGCGTGCGTGATTGGCTGAGAGGAAGCAATCACGGACACGCCTTCCGGCAGTGAAGACGCCGGGGGAGAGAGGTAGGGTAGGTAGAGTTCAGGGGAGTTTCTGTAAAAACTATTATAGCGGTTGGGGATGGGGAAGGAAGACCTACTATATAACAAAGGGGATTTACACTAGGGGGAGAGAGAGCAAAACAGGAGGGAGAGGGAGGGAGAGGGAGGGGGGGAGGGCTGTAGGTGCGCATGACAAAATTCTCCTGGAGGAGAGACAAGAGGCAGAGTCCTATATGGACTCTGCCAGGCTCCTGGTGGCCAGTTTTTGGGACTTTGGAGGGACAGGAGAACTCAACTTTATCATAAAGGCCACAAACTGTATAAAAATGTGAAAGCAAATAATTTCATTTGGGTGGAAATTGCAAAAGAGCTTTGTGGCACGAAATGGGCAGATTTATCTGAGAGGCAACGCAGAGCAAAAGGTATGTGCTATTATTTTAGTAATAATAAATACTTTTTATTTGGAGTGAATCAAAGGGAGTAAAATTTAGTGAGTGAAATGTTAGTATTTATATTTTTTAGACACCAAACTGTGACAGGATAGGGGAGGAGTACAGGCAATGTGCAGTAGTCTATGTGCTGAGGTCTCCATCTGTAGTCCATGTGCTGAGGATCCATCTTGTAGTCTCCATGTGCTGAGGTGTCCATCTTGTAGTCTCCATCTTGTAATCTCCGTGTGCTAAGGTCTCCATCTTGAATATTTTGTAATATTCATAATTGCATATCATATTGGGCAGGGCTATGTATAATGTGTTGTACAAAAACAAAACACAGCAATATTTGTGGGTCAAAAAATATATTTGCCAACAACAATAAACCGTAATAATAAACAGTATTTTCCCTAATATATAAACTTTATATATTTTATACAATTTTCCTGCCAAGAAACTGCCCCAGCAGGGTTTACAAAATACTGAGAGAGCTTATTGCACCTAATGTGCCCCTTGGCACAGGACCAGCATGCTCCGGGGATATACACTCGATGTTCACACATGTTGCCCCCTCCTTCTCAGGACATAGTTATGCAGGAGACATGTGGCTTTAATTACCGTTACAGCATGCTCCGGCTTCATTTGGATTGCACCGTGAAGAATTTGCCACTTATTGGCCAGAATTCCAAAGGTGCATTCCACCACTCTCCTAGCCCTGCTTAAACGGTAATTAAAGATCCTCTTAATATGAGACAGTGCCCTCTGTGAGAACGGTCTCATGACATGTTAGATAAGGCAAACGCCTCATCGCCAACAAACATGTAAGGATATGAAGGCCCTTCTGTCCCTGGCCAGGGGTTGGGGGGGGGGGGGTAGGTCAAGCTTGCCCATGCTCAGTCGCTGACCAAAGCGGCTCCTGCTAAAGATCCTGGCATCATTGGTGCTACCATAGGATCCAACGTCCACATAAGTAAATTTATAGTCCGTGTCAACCACAGCAAGCTGAACTATTGAAAACATTTCTTATATAAAGTACTGGCTTCCACTGCATGGTGGCATCACAATCCGAATATACTTGCCATCAATTGCCCCCACGCAGTTTGGAAAGTTATGCCTCGCCCAGAACATATTGCTGATGTCCTGCCATGTCTCCTTGTTAGGGAAAGGTAGGTAAGTCGGCTGGAGCTCCTTCCACATCACTTTGCACGTGTGCAGCGCAATTTGAATAGTGGATTTCTCCATCCGAAATTCATACCGCATGGAGGCATAACTGTGTCCAGGCGATAGAATCCTGTACTCATACTGCATGGAGGCATAACTGTGTCCAGTCCATAGAAACCTGTACTAATACTGCATGGAGGCATAACTGTGTCCAGGCGATAGAATCCTGTACTCATACTGCATGGAGGCATAACTGTGTCCAGGCGATAGAAACCTGTACTAATACTGCATGGAGGCATAACTGTGTCCAGGCGATAGAAACCTGTACTAATACTGCATGGCTACCTGTACTAATACTGCATGGAGGCATAACTGTGTCCAGTCGATAGATACCTGTACTAATACTGCATGGAGGCATAACTGTGTCCCGCGATAGAAACTGTACTAATACTGCATGGAGGCATAACTGTGTCCAGGCGATAGAAACCTGTACTAATACTGCATGGAGGCATAACTGTGTCCAGTCGATAGATACCTGTACTAATACTGCATGGAGGCATAACTGTGTCCAGGCGATAGAAACCTGTACTAATACTGCATGGAGGCATAACGGTCCAGGCGATAGAAAACTGTACTAATACTGCATGGAGGCATAACTGTGTCCAGTCGATAGAAACCTGTACTAATACTGCATGGAGGCATAACTGTGTCCAGGCGATAGAAAACTGTACTAATACTGCATGGAGGCATAACTGTGTCCAGTCGATAGAAACCTGTACTAATACTGCATGGAGGCTAAACTGTGTCCAGGCGATAGAACTGTACTAATACTGCATGGAGCATAACTGTGTCCAGTCGATAGAAACCTGTACTAATACTGCATGGGCATAACTGTGTTCCAGTCGATAGATACCTGTATCTACTGCATGGAGGCATAACTGTGTCCAGGCGATAGAAAACTGTACAATACTGCATGGAGGCATAACTGTGCCAGGCGATAGAAACCTGTACTAATACTGCATGGAGGCCTAAACTGTGTCCAGTCGATAGATACCTGTACTAATACTGCATGGAGGCATAATGTGTCCAGGCGATAGATACCTGTACTAATACTGCATGGAGGCATAACTGGTGTCCAGGCGATAGATACTGCATTACTGCATGGAGGCATAACTGTGTCCAGTCGATAGATACCTGTACTAAACTGCATGGAGGATAACTGTGTCCAGGGATAGATACCTGTACTAATACTGCATGGAGGCATAACTGTGCCAGGCGATAGAAAACTGTACTAATACTGCATGGAGGCATAACTGTGTCCAGGCGATAGAATCCTGTACTCATACTGCATGGAGGCATAACTGTGTCCAGGCGATAGAAACCTGTACTAATACTGCATGGATACCTGTACTAATACTGCATGGAGGCATAAACTGTGTCCAGTCGATAGATACCTGTACTAATACTGCATGGAGGCATAACTGTGTCCAGGCGATAGAAACCTGTACTAATACTGCATGGAGGCATAACTGTGTCCAGGCGATAGAAACCTGTACTAATACTGCATGGAGGCATAACGTGTTCCAGTCGATAGATAACCTGTACTAATACTGCATGGAGGCATAACTGTGTCCAGGCGATAGAAACCTGTACTAATACTGCATGGAGGCATAACTGTGTCCAGGCGATAGAAAACTGTACTAATACTGCATGGAGATAACTGTGTCCAGTCGATAGAAACCTGTACTAATACTGCATGGAGGCATAACTGTGTCCAGGCGATAGAAAACTGTACTAATACTGCATGGAGGCATAACTGTGTCCAGGCGATAGAAAACTGTACTAATACTGCATGGAGGCATAACTGTGTCCAGTCGATAGAAACCTGTACTAATACTGCATGGAGGCATAACTGTGTCCAGTCGATAGATACCTGTACTCATACTGCATGGAGGCATAACTGTGTCCAGGCGATAGAAAACTGTACTAATACTGCATGGAGGCATAACTGTGTCCAGGCGATAGAAACCTGTACTAATACTGCATGGAGGCATAACTGTGTCCAGTCGATAGATACCTGTACTAATAGCATGGAGGCATAACTGTGTCCAGGCGATAGATAACCTGTACTAAACTGCATGGAGGCATAACTGTGTCCAGGCGATAGATACCTGTATATACTGCATGGAGGCATAACTGTGTCCAGTCGATAGTACCTGTACTAATACTGCATGGAGGCATAACTGTGTCCAGGCGATAGATACCTGTACTAATAATGCATGGAGGCAAACTGTGTCCAGCGATAGAAACTGTACTAATACTGCATGGAGGCATAACTGTGTCCAGTCGATAGACCTGTACTATACTGCATGGAGGCATAACTGTGTCCAGTCCATAGAAAACCTGTACTAATACTGCATGGAGGCATAACTGGTGTCCAGTCGATAATACCTGTACTAATACTGCATGGAGGCATAACGTGTCCAGTCGATAGAACCGTACTAATACTGCATGGAGGCATAACGTGTTCCAGTCGATAGATACCTGTACTAATACTGCATGGAGGCATAACTGTGTCCAGGCGATAGAAACCTGTACTATACTGCATGGAGGCATAACTGTGTCCAGGCGATAGAAACCTGTACTATACTGCATGGAGGCATAACGTGTCCAGGCGTAGAACCTGTACTATACTGCATGGAGGCATAACTGTGTCAGGCGATAGAACCCGTACTCATACTGCATGGAGGCATAACGTGTTCCAGTCGATAGAAACCTGTACTCATACTGCATGGAGGCATAACTGTGTCCAGGCGATAGAAACTGTACATACTGCATGGAGGCATAACTGTGGTCCAGGCGATGAAAACCTGTACTAACTGCATGGAGGCATAACTGTGTCCAGGCGATAGATACCTGTATCAACTGCATGGAGGCATAACTGTGTCCAGGCGATAGAAAACTGTACTATACTGCATGGGAGCATAACTGTGTCCCGCGATAGAACCTGTACTAATACTGCATGGAGGCATAACGTGTCCAGGCGATAGAACCTGTACTAATACGCATGGAGGCATAACTGTGGCCAGCGATAGAAACTGTACTAACTGCATGGAGGCTAACTGTGTCCAGGCGATAGAAAACGTACAATACTGCATGGAGGCATAACTGTGTCCAGGCGATAGAACCTGTACTAATACTGCATGGAGGCATAATGTGTCCAGGCGATAAAAACCTGTACTAACTGCATGGAGGTAAACTGTGTCCAGGCGATAGAAACCGTACTATACTGCATGGAGGCATAAACTGTGTCCGTCATAGAACCTGTACTCATACTGCATGGAGGCATAACTGTGTCAGGCGATAGAAACTGTACTCATTACTGCATGGAGGCATAACTGTGTCCAGGCGATAGAAACCTGTACTCATACTGCATGGAGGCATAACTGTGTCCAGGATAGAAACCTGTACTAATACTGCATGGAGGCATAACTGTGCCAGTCATAGAAACCTGTAATAATACTGCATGGAGGCATAACTGTGTCCAGGCGATAGAAACCTGTACTCATACTGCATGGAGGCATAACTGTGTCCAGGCGATAGAAACCTGTACTAATACTGCATGGAGGCATAACTGTGCCCAGTCCATAGAAACCTGTACTAATACTGCATGGAGGCATAACTGTGTCCAGGCGATAGAAACCTGTACTCATACGCATGGAGGCATAACTGTGTCCAGGCGATAGAAACCTGTACTATACTGCATGGAGGCATAACTGTGTCCCGTCCTATAAACCTGTTATAAACTGCACTGGAGGCATAACTGTGTCCAGGCGATAGAAACCGTACTAATACTGCATGGAGGCATAACTGTGTCCAGGGCGATAGAAACCTGTACTAATACTGCATGGAGGCAAAACTGTGCCAGTCCATAGAAACCTGTACTCATACTGCATGGGAGGCATAACGTGTCCAGTCTAGAAACCTGTACTCATACTGCATGGAGGCATAACTGTGTCCAGGCGATAGAAACCTGTACTCATACTGCATGGAGGCATAACTGTGCCCAGTCATAGAAACCTGTACTATACTGCATGGAGGCAAACTGTGTCCAGTCCATAAAAACCTGTACTTATACTGCATGGAGGCATACTGTGTCCCGTATAGAAAACCTGTTACTAATACTGCATGGAGGCATAACTGTGTCCAGGTGATAGAAACCTGTACTAATACTGCATGGAGGCATAACTGTGTCCAGGCGATAGAAACCTGTACTAATACTGCATGGAGGCATAACTGTGTCCAGTCCCTGTACTAATACTGCATGGAGGCATAACTGTGTCCAGTCCATAGAAACCTGTACTAATACTGCATGGAGGCATAACTGTGTCCAGTCCATAGAAACCTGTACTAATACTGCATGGAGGCATAACTGTGTCCATCATAGATTACCTGTACTAATACTGCATGGAGGGCATAACTGTGGTCCAGCGATAGAAACTGTACTATACTGCATGGGGGCATAAACTGTGTCCAGCGATAGAAACCTGTACTATACTGCATGGAGGCATAACTGTGTCCAGTCAATAAAACCTGTTACTAATACTGCATGGAGGCATAAACTGTGTCCAGGCGATAGAAACACTGTACTATACTGCATGGAGGCCTAACTGTGTCCACCGATAGAAACCTGTACTAATACTGCATGGAGGCATAACTGTGTCCAGGCATAGAAACTGTACTAATATGCATGGAGGCATACTGTGTCCAGTCATAGAAACCTGTACTAATACTGCATGGAGGCATAACTGTGTCCAGTCGATAGATACCTGTACTCATACTGCATGGAGGCATACTTGTCAGTCGATAGAAACTGTCATACTGCTGGAGGCATAACTGTGTCCAGTCGATAGAAACCTGTACTAACTGCATGGAGGCATAACTGTGTCCAGTCGATAGAACCTGTACTAATACTGCATGGAGGCTAACTGTGTCCAGCGATAGAACCTGTACTAATACTGCATGGAGGCATAACTGTGTCCAGGCATGAGATCCTGTACTCATACTGCATGAGGCATAACTGTGTCCAGTCATACCTGTGTACTATACTGCATGGAGGCAATAACTTTGTCCATGCGATAGATACCTGTACTAATACTGCATGGAGGCATAACTGTGTCCAGCTATAGAAAACTGCTGTACTACTACTGCATGGAGGCATAACTGTGTCCAGGCGATAGAACCTGTACTCATACTGCATGGAGGCATAACTGTCCAGGCGATAGAAACCTTACTATACTGCGATTACTAATACTGCATGGAGGCATAACTGTGTCCGGTCGATAGATACCTGTACTAATACTGCATGGAGGCATAACTGTGTCCAGGATAGAAACCTGTACTATACTGCATGGAGGCTACTGTTCCAGTGCATAGAAACCTTGTACCTATACTGCATGGAGGCATAACTGTGTCCAGTCGATAGATACCTGTACTAATACTGCATGGAGGCATAACTGTGTCCAGGCGATAGAAACCTGTACTAATACTGCATGGAGGCATAACTGTGTCCAGGCGATAGAAAACTGTACTAATACTGCATGGAGGCATAACTGTGTCCAGTCGATAGAAACCTGTACTAATACTGCATGGAGGCATAACTGTTCCATGCGATAGAAACTGTACTAATCTGCATGGAGGCATAACTGTGTCCAGGCGATGAAAACCTGTACTAATACTGCATGGAGGCATAACTGTGTCCAGTCGATAGAAACCTGTACTCTATCTGCATGGAGGCATAACTGTGTCCAGTCGATAGATACCTGTACTCATACTGAATGGAGGCATAACTGTGTCCAGGCGATAGAACTGTACTATACTGCATGAGGCATAACGGTGTCCAGCGATAGAAACCTGTACAATACTGCATGGAGGCATAACTGTGTCCACGATAGATACCTGTACTAACTGCATGGAGGCATAACTGTGTCCAGCTGATGAACCTGTACTAATACTGCATGGAGGCAAACTGTCCAGGCGATAGATACCTGTACTCATACTGCATGGAGGCATACTGTTCCAGTCGATAGATACCTGTACTAAACTGCATGGGGCATAACTGTGTCCAGGCGATAGAAAACCTGTACTAAACTGCATGGAGGCATAACTGTGTCCAGGCGATAGAAAACTGTACTAATACTGCATGAGGCTAACTGTGTCCAGTCCATAGATACCTGACTAATACTGCATGGAGGCATAACTGTGTCCAGTCCATAGAAACCTGTACTAACTGCATGGAGGCATAACTTTGTCCAGTCGATAGAAACCTGTACTATACTGCATGGAGGCATAACTGTGTCCAGTCGATAGAACCTGTACTAATACTGCATGAGGCATACTGTGTCCAGTCGATAGATACCTACTGTACTAATACTGCAGGAGGCATAACTGTGTCCCAGGCGATAGAACCTGTACTAATACTGCATGGAGGCATAACTGTGTCCAGCGATAGAAACCTGTACTAATACTGCATGGAGGCATAACTGTGTCCAGTCGATAGAAACCTGTACTCATACTGCATGGAGGCATAACTGTGTCCAGTCGATAGAAACCTGTACTCATACTGCATGGAGGCATAACTGTGTCCAGTCGATAGAAACCTGTACTCATACTGCATGGAGGCATAACTGTGTCCAGTCGATAGAACCTGTACTAATCATGCATGGAGCATAACTGTGTCCAGGCGTAGAAACCTGTACTCATACTGCATGGAGGCATAACTGTGTCCAGTCGATAGATACCTGTACTAATACTGCATGGAGGCTAACTGTGTCCATCGATAGATACCTGTACTAATACTGCATGGAGGCATAACTGTGTCCAGGCGATAGAAACCTGTACTAATACTGCATGAGGCATAACTGTGTCCAGGCGATAGAAACCTGTACTAATACTGCTGGAGGCATAACGGGTCCAGTCGATAAAACTGTACTAATACTGCATGGAGCATAACTGTGTCCAGGCGATGAAAACCTGTACTAATACTGCATGGAGGCATAACTGTGTCCAGCCGATAGAAACTGTACTAATACTGCATGGAGGCATAACTGTGTCCAGTCGATAGAAACCTTGTACTAATACTGCATGAGGCATAACTGTGTCCAGTCATAGAACCTGTACTCATACTGCATGGAGGCATAACTGTGTCCAGTCGATAGAACACTGTACTAATACTGCATGGAGGCATAACTGTTCCAGCGATAGAAACCTGTACTACTACTTGCATGGAGCATAACTGGTCCAGTCGATAGATACCTGTACTAATACTGCATGGAGGCTAAACTGTGTCCAGCGATAAACCTTACTAATACGCATGGAGGCATAACTGTGTCCAGTCGATAGAAACCTGTACTCATACTGCATGGAGGCATAACTGTGTCCAGTCGATAGAAACCTGTACTATACTGCATGGAGCCATAACTGGTCCAGCGATAGAACCTGTACTAATACTGCATGGGACATAACTGTGTCCAGGCGATAGAAACTGTACTAAACTGCATGGAGGCATAACTGTGTCCAGTCGATAGAACCTGTACTAATACTGCATGGAGGCATACCTGTGTCCAGTCCATAAACCTGTACTAATACTGCATGGGAGCATAACTGTGTCCAGTCGATAGAAACCTGTACTATACTGCATGGAGGCATAACTGTGTCCTCGATAGAACCTGTACTAACTGCATGGCATAACTGTGTCCGTGATAGAACCTGTACTAAACTGCATGGAGGCATAACTGTGTCCAGTGATAGAAACCGTACTAATACTGCATGGAGGCATAACTGTGTCCAGGCGATAGAAACTGTACTAATACTGCATGGAGGCATAACTGTGTCCAGCGTTAGAACCTGTACATACTGCATGGAGGCATAACTGTGTCCAGGCATAGAACCTGTACTCATACTGCATGGAGGCATAACTGTGTCCAGTCGAAGAACCTGTACTCATACTGCATGGAGGCATAACTGTGTCCAGCGATCGCAAGACCTGTACTAATACTGCATGGAGGCATAACTGTGTCCCGCGATAGAAACCTTGTACTACTGCATGGAGGCATAACTGTGTCCAGTCATAAACCTGTACTCATACTGCATGGAGGCATAACTGTGTCCAGTCGATAGAAACTGTACTAATACTGCATGGAGGCATAACTGTGTTCCAGTCGATAGAACCTGTACTAATCTGCATGGAGGCATAACTTTGTCCAGCGATGATACCTGTACTATACTGCATGAGGCTAACTGTGTCCAGCATAGAAACCTGTACTAATACTGCATGGAGGCATAACTGTGTCCAGGCGATAGAAACCTGTACTAATACTGCATGGAGGCATAACTGTGTCCAGTCGATAGAAACCTGTACTAATACTGCATGGAGGCATAACTGTGTCCAGGCGATAGAAACCTGTACTAATACTGCATGGAGGCATAACTGTGTCCAGCGATAGATCCGTACTTCATACTGCATGGAGGCATAACTGTGTCCAGCCATAGAAACCTGTACTAATACTGCATGGAGGCATAACTGTGTCCAGCGCAATGAAACCTGTACTAATACTGCATGGAGGCATAACTGTGTCCAGTCCTAGAACCTGTACTCATACTGCATGGAGCATAACTGTGTCCAGTCGAATGAAACCTGTACTATACTGCATGGAGGCAAACTGTGTCCAGGCGATAGAAACCTGTACTCATACTGCATGGAGGCATAACTGTGTCCAGGCGTAGAAACCTGTACTATTACTGCATGGAGGCATAACTGTGCCAGTCCATAGAAACCTGTACTCATACTGCATGGAGGCATAACTGTGTCCAGTGCGATAGAAACCTGTACTCATACTGCATGGAGGCAATAACTGTGTCCAGTCCATAGAACCTGTACTATACTACTGGCATGGAGGCATAACTGTGCCAGTCCATAGAAACCTGTACTATACTGCATGGAGGCATAACTGTGTCCAGGCCTAGAAAACCTGTACTCATACTGCATGAGGCAGAAACTGTGTCCAGGCGATAGAAACCTGTACCATACTGCATGATGAGGCATAACTGTGTCCAGTCCATAGAAACCTGTACTATACTGCATGGAGGCATAACTGGTTGTCCAGTGCATAGAAACCTGTACTCAATACTGCATGGAGGCATAACTGTGTCCAGTCGAAGAAACCTGTACTAATACTGCATGGAGGCATAACTGTTCCAGTCCATAGAAACCTGTACTCAATACTGCATGGAGGCATAACTGTGCCAGTCCATAGAACCTGTACTCATACTGCATGGAGGCATAAACTGTGTCCAGTCATAGAAACCTGTACTCATACTGCATGGAGGCATAACTGTGTCCAGTCGTTAGAACCTGTACTAATACTGCATGGAGGCATAACTGTGTCCAGGCGATAGAAACCTGTACTCATACTGCATGGAGGCATAACTGTGTCCAGGCATAGAAACCTGTACTAATCTGCATGGAGGCATAACTATGTGTCCAGTCATAAAACCTGTACTATACTGCATGGAGGCATAACTGTGTCCAGTATAGAACCTGTACTATACTGCATGGAGGCATAACTGTGTCCAGTCATAGAAACCTGTACTATACTGCATGGGGCATAACTGTGTCCAGTCCATGAATACCTGTACTAATACTGCATGGAGGCATAACTGTGTCCAAGTCAGAAACCTGTACTAATACTGACGATGGAGGCATAACTGTGTCCAGTCATAGAAACCTGTACTCATACTGCATGGAGGCATAACTGTTCCAGTCATAGAAACCTGTACTAATACTGCATGGAGGCATAACTGTGTCCAGTCCATAGAAACCTGTACTAATACTGCATGGAGGCATAACTGTGTCCAGTCCATAGAAACCTGTACTAATACTGCATGGAGGCATAACTGTGTCCAGTCCATAGAATCCTGTACTAATACTGCATGGAGGCATAACTGTGTCCAGGCGATAGAAACCTGTTTGAGCAAAAAAAAAATATTAATAAACAGTAAAAATTGTGCTTTATTTCATTACAGTCCAAGAGCTGAAAACACGTTGGCGATCTGTGCGCGACAACTTTCAAAAAGAAATACGTGCTGAGGAGAAAGAAAGTAGAAGTGGGTCCGGCAGCAGTACAAGGAGGCCTTACAAATACATAACTATATTGGCATTTTTGCGACCATCTCTACAATCAAGACCATAAGTATCTCATGTCAACATGTTGTGCATCTCAACTTTTCAACTTGCTCACAAGGTGATTTGTTTTCCAGAACTGAGGATAATTCATGTTTGGAGGACGAAACGAGACCATCCCCACTTGAGGAGTCAAATGCAGAGAGTGTTGACCTGTTTAGTAGCACTCCAGAGGATGAGACATTAATACACTCCGCTGATCGTTCCAGGCCTGTACACTCGCCAACAGAAAGGTCCCCACCACAAACACAAGCAACTGCACATTTATCATCATATGAACATTCACCTCCAATTTCCAGGCGTACACCGTCCCCACGCAACACCAAAAAAGTGTACCAAACCAACAAAAGGGATGATGATGATCTAGCCACTTCACTTAAGTCAGTAATGGAGTTAATGGTTATGGCTTGTAGCCTTGCACCTTTAATTCAAAGAGTCCCAGAGGAAAAACACATAAGCTTACATGTTGCCCTTTTGAACACTATACAGTCATTTCTACCCTCATCAGGCACACAAACAACACACACAAACAACACACACTCCACAATACACCCCACAACATACTCCACAACACACTCCACAACATCCACACCAACTACCAATTGACAACCAATCCAGAAATCCACAATATTACATGCACCATAAACCATCTGGGCCTTATCCCCCTATGCCCCATACTCAATCCCTGTCAGGCAATATTCTTCATACCGTCACAATTCTCCAGTACCATACATAGAACCCACCTATGCTACACTTAACCGACCATCACACCCAACCAGACAAGTAAGTTCAGACAGTCAGAGTTCCATACCTTCAACAACACCAACCATGACAGACTATCTGTTTGCAGATGACATGTAAAAGTCTAATTATGATCATCATCCCTTTTCAGTCTGTTTGTTTTGTGTATCTGTTTGTATATAACGTTTATATTTTAAATTTTACTTACCGCAATGTGATAAGAAGACGTTCAGCTGGTGCTACACTCTTTCTGAAGTGAGTGTCCTCGCAGGTCAGGCCAGTCTCCAACACCTGCAGTAGTTGGTCAAAGCTGCAGAAAAATTAAATGTTAATGTTGCCTATGATATGGTTTAGAAATGTTTCACAGACAATGGTTCATTTAAGCAGCACCCCCCAAAACCCAAACGTCCAGCTTTCTTCCCACATGTTGGTTTTGAGGGATGCTGCTTACATGCCAAGTTTTATTAGATGACAATAGTTTAATACTACCCCAACCATGACAGACTATCTGTTTGCAGATGACATGTAAAAGTCTATTATGATCATCATCCCTTTTCAGTCTGTTTGTTTGTGTATCTGTTTGTATATAACGTTTATATTTAAATTTTACTTACCGCAATGTGATATAAGACGTTCAGCTGGTGCTACACTCTTTCTGAAGTGAGTGTCCTCGCAGGTCAGGCCAGTCTCCAACCCTGCAGTAGTTGGTCAAAGCTGCAGAAAAATTAAATGTTAATGTTGCCTATGATATGGTTTAGAAATGTTTCACAGACATGGTTCATTTAAGCAGCACCCCCAAAAACCCAAACGTCCAGCTTTCTCCCACATGTTGGTTTTGAGTGATGGGGGGCCTTTACTGTCTGTTCTCACTGTATGGGGCCTTTTGCTTTCTGTTCTCTACTGTATGGGACCTTAACCATCTGTTCTCACTTTATGTGGACCTTTACTATCTGTTCTTACTGTATGGACTTTTACAGTCTGTTCTCACTGTATGGGACTTTTACCATCTGTTCTCACTGATGTGACTTTTACCATCTGTTTTCACTGTATGGGGCCTTTACTGTCTGTTTTCTCCCACTGTATGGGACCTTTACTGTCTGTTCTCACTGTATGGGACCTTTACTGTCCGTTCTCACTGTATGGGAACTTTACTGTCTTTTCTCATTGTATGGGACCTTAACTGTCTGTTGTCACTGTATCAAACCTTAACTGTCTTTTCTCACTGTATGGAACCTTTACTGTCTGTTCTCACTGTGTGAGACCTTTACTGTGCGTTCTCACTGTATGGGACCTTTACTGTCTCATAGTTCCTGCTGGGGAGGGAATTTTCGTTGTTGTTTGAATAATGGTACTAGCACTTTATGTACACTGTATATTTGTGGAAACAAGTGTTTTATAAACTGTTATTATGTGTTTGCAGTGGTACGATGTTAAATACCTATTTGCTGTATCTTGTACATTGCAGAGATGTATGCACTTTATTTTTTTAAAGCACTTTGAGATATGTGGTAATATATCTGTGTTTGCACAGCTCTCTCCCAGTTTTTACTAATAAAAGGTTTGGTAATATGGTGTATTTATTCTGAAGGACATGTTGCTATGAACATTAATCAATTACTGGAGCGCAGGGAGACCACCCCAATTCGAGGGAGACTCCCGGAAGATCCGGGAGGGGTGGGATACCTGGATATACGTGCATGGCATTGAAAGAGTTTAACATTCTAATATCTCCTACAGGAAGTGTAAATACCTTGACATCGGCTCACAATCCCATTACAGAATGTTGGGAAGGAAACAGATAGATGTTGCATACAGTAGGGGATTTATTTCTTTAAGGGAATTAAAAGACTCTTCTAAGAGTTTGTGGGAGGAGGAGGAGGGAGGGAGCTTATTTTATTAACTGTCATGAGAAAGAAAAAAGCCTTGAAGCTTGATTTTCCCTGGTCTACTCAAAAGAAGCTGAATTGAAAAAAGAATTCCAACTCGGGAGATAATTTCTCTTTCATAAACTGGTTTTCCCCAGAGGGGAAATTCATTCTGTGTTTTTTTAGTTATGGAAAGACTTTTATAATGATATACACACCTTTAATAGAGAAAAATCCCGCACCCAAGGAATCATGGGAAAGATGGTGGAACAGAACACCTCCCAGCATTCACAGGCAGTACTCGGCACTTGAACCTGCCACCATTCCACTACCATGTTAGGAAGTCCCAGTAAATCACACAGGAGGGACTCAAACGTAGCCAGAGCTAGACAAGTAAGACCAGTCAGGCCAAATCTACTAACAGAATGATAAAATGTTGTTCCGTCAGGACCTTTCATAGGAAACAGCGAGGAGTGCGATCGAGGATAAGTACTGTAACTTCCTTGCCAGCTCCTGATCATTAAAGAACAGAGAACTGTAGGGTGTACACACCGAAGATTTGTACCAGACCCCGATCGCCCCCGACGAACACACCGCGGCAAACGACCGTCATTCACGCGTGTGTATGTGTTCGGCCGGGGGTCATTCGTCGATCCACCGTTTCGGTCGGGCTCGGGGTCTGGTTCAAATCTTCAGGTGTGTACGAACCTTAAGACATACAGGGTTATTCAATAAAAGTTCTATCGTTTAAAATGGTGCTAATTTTGCCTCAACCAATCAGATGCTAGCTTTCAAATGTTAAATAAGATCGATTGGTTTCGGAAAATTTGCACCATTTTAACACGATAAGAACTTATATTGAATAACCCTGATAGTATCTTTATCTTGTTCTTCAATTAAACTGAAAAAAACAAACAGGGTTATTCAATAAAGTTCTTATCGTTTAAAATGGTGCAAATTTGCCCCAACCAATCAGATCCTATTTAAAGGGCATGTCCACCCCAAAACTATAATCCCCCCCGCTACTGGCCCCATTGTGTAGTGGTGTTTAATCCTTACCTTACATCCCAGCTCCATAAGGTTCTCCTGTAGTCCCCCCTAAAGTCCAAAAAAACGCCCACCAGGAGTACTGCGGAGTCCATATAGGACTCTGCCTCCTGTCTCCCTCCGGAGAAGTTGGCATGCGCACTGCAGCCCTTCTCCCCCTCCCTTCCCCTCCCTCTCCCTCCTGATTTAGATTCCCTCCCCCTAGTGTAAAAACCTTTATAATAGTCTCCCTGTCCCCCCATCCCCAACCGCTTAGTTTTAAGTTCAGAAAGTGCCCAAATATATTACCTTCCCTTTTCCTCGCCGCACTGAACTCCGGCAGCCGCGTCCATGATTGGCTGCCGCTCAGCCAATCACAGACACGACTGGGTCCGCACCTCTGCTTGCATTTTCTCGCAAGCAGAGGGCCTGGCAGTGCAGCGGAGGAAAGAGGGAAGGTAAGTAGTATTTGGGGCACTTTCTGAACTTAAAACTATAGCGGTTGGGGATGGGGGAGGAAGGGGTGGGGACATGCCCTTTAACATTTGAAAGCTAACATCTGATGGTTGGGGTAAAATGAGCACCATTTTAAATGATAAGAACTTTTATTGAATAACCCTGAAAGTCTATAAACACTATTATTTTGAAAAGAGAGGAAAAGGTTTTATATTCCCAATAACCAATGTATTTGGCAACTGAAAAATAGATTATCTCATTCAATAATACTAGCTTGTTCTATGTGGGTAATGTCACCATTAAACATTAAAGGTTGGACTAATTGTAATTAACAGTGAAACATTCCAAATCGAGGCAGTACCACACGGGCGTAGACGTACATATCTAATACGATACGTGAAAGATTCCATTACTCATACTAGAGATCTCTGGAAAGTGATTCACTTTCCAGAAAAATGTTCCAAAAAGTCATCAAAGTATATGTTGTGCAATTTATCTAAAGATAAGGCAGTGACTTAGCAACCTGGATCACTGCTTTTACCTTTCTAAGGCTGATACCAAGGCAATGGGTTAGGATTCCTGCACACCTTAACCAAAACTACTAGCTGAAATGCTGGATGCTCCAGCACTGTAGCCAACAGCACAAAACCAAAATAGTAAATATAGCTGGGCACACCAGTATTAGTGTGCATCAACTTTATTGCTGTGACATTTCGTAACCGATGTGGTTCCTTCTTCAGACCTTTTCTAAAATAACTGAAAAATGGATGGTGTATTTGCGGGCGAACATATGACCTGGTATGTCAGAAAATCATGGCCGATCATGGCCCCTATGGACCACACAATTTGTTGCGGCAAACTGTCTGCTGTGGCTACTTTTGGCACGGCTGACAGTGATTCGTTCCGTCCGATCCCTCGCTAGTGTCAGTCGGTAGGGACAAAAAGATTTGATGGTGTGTACCAAGCCTAAACTGTCAAGGACAAAAAGGTTGAAATTCTCCTTTGGGTGTCTATGTTTAAACATACAGCAGCGCTTATCATTCCCTGTATCTGATCAGCATCTATTACGTCTGATGTATTGAATGCAGGGAGTCTTTCTTCTCTAATTCAATATTTGCAGTGGTGTAACTAGGAATCACTGGGCCCTTTCCGGTGCTTTATCCACAGTAGTTTTCTGGGAGAATTAATAAGAAGATGGGGGGCCCTTGACTCCGCACACCCCCCCCATCCCCCCTTGCGGTTGCTCCCCTGGTAGTTATGCCCTGAATACTAATCTGTAGACAGGTTTACCTGTGGTCTCTATAATACTTGTATATTTAAAGGTTATTTTATACATGTCTTGTGTATTCATTAGTTGTGTTGTTGTTTACCATTCTTTAACAGATACTGAATGCTGAGGGCAGGGACAGACTGGACTGTGGGGCCAACAAGGAAATCTGAGACCACGGGCCCACCAGGAGTTTAGGGCTCCACCTAACATTTCATATCTCTATTATTACTCATTTACTATCTATCTTACTCCTACTGACTCCTATGTTTATTATAATACATTTCTTACTGTCCCCTTGGCTCTGTATTTACATTACTGTAAGCAGTTTTCTTAGGTGAATGGGCTGTGGGCCCACTGGGGATTCCCCTGTAACCCAGCGGGCCAGTTCGATTCTGGCTAGGAGCCTATACACACAATTAATAAGAGAAACTGGGGTCCTCTCTATCACGTTTGTTGACTGGGTGTAAAGTGTAAGTGTGACTGGTTTAAATACTCTTAACCTCCCAGGATAGGGAGGGGTTTAGTGTATCCAATAAAATTTAACATCCTAATAATAAAAGTTCTCTAGTGCTAAGGTGCTAGTATTAGAGTATTTTAACCAGTCACAGAGGAAGGGGATTGCCTCGAAATGCTGAGCATGCATTGGTGGCTCTCATTACCTGTAAATTTTATTTTCACTTTATTACCTGCATTACTAACCAGTAATTAGGGATAATCATTAACCCCATTCTGGCAGATAAGCTGGCTCCTCCCTCCATGCAGTCAATCAAGGCTGTGACTGCTGACATCACAAATAATTGACTGCTGTTTCACCTGCTGTTCTCCTCTGCACTGCTTTTTTATAAAAAAGCTCCATGAGCAGAGGGAGGAGGCAGAAAGGAATAGAATGTATCATTAAAGTGTAACTATACTCCAAAAATGAACTATTTAAAAATAGAAAGTACCGGGGCAGGTAGGTAGGATTGATATTCCTAACTCACAATATTGTTGTTGAGGAACTACAGCATGTAGGGTTTTCATTTGACAGGTTTGCCCGAACTAGCCCTGTATAAAGAGGTGGTAGTGCCGAAGGCTGAAGCCAGAAGGATGACTGGCAGAACAGTTTTTTTTGGGCTGGTGCTGCTCAGAAACAATATTGGGAGGTAGGAATTACAAGTCCTATAACCTGTACCAAGTACTTAAAAAAATTGTACACACTAGTCTCCTTTAAATATCTGGTTAAAATGCATGTAATAAAAATGGTAAAAATAGCAGTTGGGGTTGCGGGTGAGAAACTGACAAGTCACCAATTTTTGTTTTTAAGGGTGGACATTTAACATTATAAAAGGAAAAAAAACTCATTTCGGTGTAAAAGGATGAAAATGATACGAGAAGTAACATTGGCATGACCTTGATCAACTATTCCAAGTGACTTTTTACAATACTGCACATAAAGGACACATTATCCCTAATTTAATTTATGCTGTTGACAGCAGAACGGTGACCTTTTCTTATAGGTCAGGAGAAAGCAGCGAACCGACCCAGAAAGTCCATGATACCTCCCAAAAGTCATGTTATCACTGCCTAATTGTCCTTATTTCTGTATTAAAACAATGTCCCCGGGTTCCATATTCCAAATATCACCGTATCAATCCATAGCAGAGAAATTCTGGAAAACACATTCCTACAGTCAGAAAGGCAGGATGTTATAATTCACTCTGGCAATAAAAAGGCATAGGAAGGACTGACTAAACTTATACAGATATTTGTGATGCCAGAATGAGAATAACTTGTTCCTATTAGGTGTTACAGAGTCAGAGGGGATCATATATCCAAACAATCCTGTTATGGAGAAAATTCAAGTGTAAGTGTATATTATCTATTGGGAGGTACCGGTACCTGAATATTACAGAATTAATACCTCCCAACACATATAGGGCATATGGAGTATTTCACCAGGCCCACCCAACCATACCCCAAACTGTCAAAGGATAAATGCTGGAGGTTAGAGAAACTAAGACAGGCCCTCAGTGCAGAATCGTCCCTACAATACTGTAAAGTGGGATATACACACAGGCATTTGGGCCCATTACTATATACATTTTTTATTCAAGGGCAGGCCATCAACAAATGTAACCCACTACTGGCCCACTATGTAGTGTTCTTACCTTACATTATCATTACCTTACATTTCTGTTCCTTTTGGTTCTCCTGCAATACTGTTCAAAGTACCAAGTTAAGAGTAGGAGCTGCCTGTAAAGCTAGGTAACACACACTAGCGATATACTGTCGTAATCCAATGGGGCTTTATCTCTAGGTGTGTAGCAGCTTTCCCAAACAAGCATGCGGCTGCCGAATGTTCGGGTCGCCGGCGGTCGTTCAGGAAAAACAAAAAATTTCCCTATAGAGGAGTCAACTGCAGGCCGAGGGAAACACACAGTACTGAGCATTCTCAATATGCTGTACATAGGGGGAACATCTTTGAAAATTACCATCTTTCAAAAATCTGTACTGTGTGGACACCAGATTTAGTCATCTGGTGAGTGCTTCTTCCTTGTGTCCTCCCTGAGAACTCTGTCATGTGCAGGGGAACTACAGCAAAAGATCATTTTTGGGGTGGACATACCCTTTAAAGGACTTTTGTTGCACTGCAAACACAGCATGTAGTTAATAATGCCCAAGAAAAATATTATATAATCAACAATTAATTATATTTTTGAAATTCTATTTTATTTGTAATATACAGCACTGAAATGTCCATAAAGCGAACTAAAGGCTCAACAACGCTGAATTAGAAGGCAGAGCTCCAACTTCTCATTGGCAAACTGCGTGTGAATGGAGATGGTTGGAAAAACTTGAGGGATACACGTAGTTTTACTTTACATTGCAAAGCATTAAACAAAAAACACATTAGATACTCTAGACAAAGGTGAATGATTATATAAAAGAAAAGTTTGAATTTAACCAGCACATGATGGTACGTAAGTGGACAGATGGTGAATTACTATTGTAATTTGGACAGCAGCAGAAATCAGATGACTACGGTAATGATTCTCAAACTCAGAAGGTGGAAACTGTATCATGTCCAGACACAGGAAAAGCCAGTGAACGTATCATTGTAGATAAACATCAAGTAAGTCCATATTAGGAAGGGGGTCAGGATTTGGAACAGGAGGGTGCAAATCAGGAACCATGAGGCAGGATACTGAAGCAATATGAATAATGAAAAATATAGCACACACAGATTCACCCAATCCGACCAGAGCTGTGTCAGAAAAAGGAGGGCCTTTTAAGGCAATAAAAATGAATCGAAATCTTTAACAGTTCTTAATGTAGGGGATCCCTGAGAATAGCTTCAAGGATCCAATCTGCATGGGTAAAAAGGTTAAGAATGATTACCGTACACATCAGAAAGCTGCATTCAGTAGTCACTGTATAGAAATATACTGTAATAATGTATATTAAATATATTCCTTAAGTCCTCTAAATGTGGCCATACACTATTACGATTGTAATTACGATCTTACAACCGATCGATATTTTGATGACAGATGTACAATGTTAATTGTATGTAGTGTACAATACAAATTGTTCGACATTCAATGTTTTTGTGATAAATGTCGAATGTCGCCCATTGAGAGGTTACATTACATTAACACTTAATCGGAATGACTTAAAAAAACGACTTTCCCGATGTAATTATGATCGATATTATGATCTAATGTCGCATAATAAGATCGGAAATGTACAATTTTGGGCCAATCAATGAAATGTCTGATTGTATGTCGGAATGTATATGCTGCTTACATGCCAAGTTTTATTAGATGACAATAGTTTAATACTAGTTCCTGCTGGGGAGGGAATTTTCGTTGTTGTTTGAATAATGTACTAGCACTTTATGTACACTGTATATTTGTGGAAACAAGTGTTTTAAAACTGTATATTATGTGTTTGCAGTGGTACGATGTTAAATACCTATTTGCTGTATCTTGTACATTGCAGAGATGTATGCACTTTATTTTTTTAAAGCACTTTGAGATATGTGGTAATATATCTGTGTTTGCACAGCTCTCTCCCAGTTTTTACTAATAAAAGGTTTGGTAATATGGTGTATTTATTCTGAAGGACATGTTGCTATGAACATTAATCAATTACTGGAGCGCAGGGAGACCACCCCAATTCGAGGGAGACTCCCGGAAGATCCGGGAGGGGTGGGATACCTGGATATACGTGCATGGCATTGAAAGAGTTTAACATTCTAATATCTCCTACAGGAAGTGTAAATACCTTGACATCGGCTCACAATCCCATTACAGAATGTTGGGAAGGAACAGATAGATGTTGCATACAGTAGGGGATTTATTTCTTTAAGGGAATTAAAAGACTCTTCTAAGAGTTTGTGGGAGGAGGAGGAGGGAGGGAGCTTATTTTATTAACTGTCATGAGAAAGAAAAAAGCCTTGAAGCTTGATTTTCCCTGGTCTACTCAAAAGAAGCTGAATTGAAAAAAGAATTCCAACTCGGGAGATAATTTCTCTTTCATAAACTGGTTTTCCCCAGAGGGGAAATTCATTCTGTGTTTTTTTAGTTATGGAAAGACTTTTATAATGATATACACACCTTTAATAGAGAAAAATCCCGCACCCAAGGAATCATGGGAAAGATGGTGGAACAGAACACCTCCCAGACATTCACAGGCAGTACTCGGCACTTGAACCTGCCACCATTCCACTACCATGTTAGGAAGTCCCAGTAAATCACACAGGGGGACTCAAACGTAGCCAGAGCTAGACAAGTAAGACCAGTCAGGCCAAATCTACTAACAGAATGATAAAATGTTGTTCCGTCAGGACCTTTCATAGGAAACAGCGAGGAGTGCGATCGAGGATAAGTACTGTAACTTCCTTGCCAGCTCCTGATCATTAAAGAACAGGAACTGTAGGGTCGTACACACCTGAAGATTTGTACCAGACCCCCGATCGCCCCCGACGAACACCCGCGGCAAACGACCGTCATTCACGCGTGTGTATGTGTTCGGCCGGGGGTCATTCGTCGATCCGCCGTTTCGGTCGGGCTCGGGGGTCTGGTTCAAATCTTCAGGTGTGTACGAACCTTAAGACATACAGGGTTATTCAATAAAAGTTCTATCGTTTAAAATGGTGCTAATTTTGCCTCAACCAATCAGATGCTAGCTTTCAAATGTTAAATAAGATCGATTGGTTTCGGAAAATTTGCACCATTTTAAACGATAAGAACTTATATTGAATAACCCTGATAGTATCTTTATCTTGTTCTTCAATTAAACTGAAAAAAACAAACAGGGTTATTCAATAAAGTTCTTATGCTTTAAAATGGTGCAAATTTGCCCCAACCAATCAGATCCTATTTAAAGGGCATGTCCACCCCAAAACTATAATCCCCCCCGCTACTGGCCCCATTGTGTAGTGGTGTTAATCCTTACCTTACATCCCAGCTCCATAAGGTTCTCCTGTAGTCCCCCCTAAAGTCCAAAAAAACGCCCACCAGGAGTACTGCGGAGTCCATATAGGACTCTGCCTCCTGTCTCCCTCCGGAGAAGTTTGGCATGCGCACTGCAGCCCTTTCCCCCTCCCTTCCCCTCCCTCTCCTCCTGATTTAGATTCCCTCCCCCTAGTGTAAAAACCTTTATATATAGTCTCCCTGTCCCCCCATCCCCAACCGCTTAGTTTTAAGTTCAGAAAGTGCCCAAATATTTACCTTCCCTTTTCCTCGCCGCACTGAACTCCGGCAGCCGCGTCCATGATTGGCTGCCGCTCAGCCAATCACAGACACGACTGGGTCCGCACCTCTGCTTGCATTTTCTCGCAAGCAGAGGGCCTGGCAGTGCAGCGGAGGAAAGAGGGAAGGTAAGTAGTATTTGGGGCACTTTCTGAACTTAAAACTATAGCGGTTGGGGATGGGGGACGGAAGGGGTGGGACATGCCCTTTAACATTTGAAAGCTAACATCTGATTGGTTGGGGTAAAATGAGCACCATTTTAAATGATAAGAACTTTTATTGAATAACCCTGAAAGTCTATAAACACTATTATTTTGAAAAGAGAGGAAAAAGGTTTTATATTCCCAATAACCAATGTATTTGGCAACTGAAAAATAGATTATCTCATTCAATAATACTAGCTGTTCTATGTGGGTAATGTCACCATTAAACATTAAAGGTTGGACTAATTGTAATTAACAGTGAAACATTCCAAATCGAGGCAGTACCACACGGGCGTAGACGTACATATCTAATCACGATACGTGAAAGATTCCATTACTCATACTAGAGATCTCTGGAAAGTGATTCACTTTCCAGAAAAATGTTCCAAAAAGTCATCAAAGTATATGTTGTGCAATTTATCTAAAGATAAGGCAGTGACTTAGCAACCTGGATCACTGCTTTTACCTTTCTAAGGCTGATACCAAGGCAATGGGTTAGGATTCCTGCACACCTTAACCAAAACTACTAGCTGAAATGCTGGATGCTCCAGCACTGTAGCCAACAGCACAAAACCAAAATAGTAAATATAGCTGGGCACACCAGTATTAGAGTGCATCAACTTTATTGCTGTGACATTTCGTAACCGATGTGGTTCCTTCTTCAGACCTTTTCTAAAATAACTGAAAAATGGATGGTGTATTTGCGGGCGAACATATGACCTGGTATGTCAGAAAATCATGGCGATCATGGCCCCTATGGACCACACAATTTGTTGCGGCAAACTGTCTGCTGTGGCTACTTTTGGCACGGCTGACAGTGATTCGTTCCGTCCGATCCCTCGCTAGTGTCAGTCGGTAGGGACAAAAAGATTTGATGGTGTGTACCAAGCCTAAACTGTCAAGGACAAAAAGGTTGAAATTCTCCTTTGGGTGTCTATGTTTAAACATACAGCAGCGCTTATCATTCCCTGTATCTGATCAGCATCTATTACGTCTGATGTATTGAATGCAGGGAGTCTTTCTTCTCTAATTCAATATTTGCAGTGGTGTAACTAGGAATCACTGGGCCCTTTCCGGGCTTTATCCACAGTAGTTTTCTGGGAGAATTAATAAGAAGATGGGGGGCCCTTGACTCCGCACACCCCCCCCATCCCCCCTTGCGGTTGCTCCCCTGGTAGTTATGCCCTGAATACTAATCTGTAGACAGGTTTACCTGTGGTCTCTATAATACTTGTATATTTAAAGGTTATTTTATACATGTCTTGTGTATTCATTAGTTGTGTTGTTGTTTACCATTCTTTAACAGATACTGAATGCTGAGGGCAGGGACAGACTGGACTGTGGGGCCAACAAGGAAATCTGAGACCACGGGCCCACCAGGAGTTTAGGGCTCCACCTAACATTTCATATCTCTATTATTACTCATTTACTATCTATCTTACTCCTACTGACTCCTATGTTTATTATAATACATTTCTTACTGTCCCCTTGGCTCTGTATTTACATTACTGTAAGCAGTTTTCTTAGGTGAATGGGCTGTGGGCCCACTGGGGATTCCCCTGTAACCCAGCGGGCCAGTTCGATTCTGGCTAGGAGCCTATACACACAATTAATAAGAGAAACTGGGGTCCTCTCTATCACGTTTGTTGACTGGGTGTAAAGTGTAAGTGTGACTGGTTTAAATACTCTTAACCTCCCAGGATAGGGAGGGGTTTAGTGTATCCAATAAAATTTAACATCCTAATAATAAAAGTTCTCTAGTGCTAAGGTGCTAGTATTAGAGTATTTTAACCAGTCACAGAGGAAGGGGATTGCCTCGAAATGCTGAGCATGCATTGGTGGCTCTCATTACCTGTAAATTTTATTTTCACTTTATTACCTGCATTACTAACCAGTAATTAGGGATAATCATTAACCCCATTCTGGCAGATAAGCTGGCTCCTCCCTCCATGCAGTCAATCAAGGCTGTGACTGCTGACATCACAAATAATTGACTGCTGTTTCACCTGCTGTTCTCCTCTGCACTGCTTTTTTATAAAAAAGCTCCATGAGCAGAGGGAGGAGGCAGAAAGGAATAGAATGTATCATTAAAGTGTAACTATACTCCAAAAATGAACTATTTAAAAATAGAAAGTACCGGGGCAGGTAGGTAGGATTGATATTCCTAACTCACAATATTGTTGTTGAGGAACTACAGCATGTAGGGTTTTCATTTGACAGGTTTGTCCCGAACTAGCCCTGTATAAAGAGGTGGTAGTGCCGAAGGCTGAAGCCAGAAGGATGACTGGCAGAACAGTTTTTTTTGGGCTGGTGCTGCTCAGAAACAATATTGGGAGGTAGGAATTACAAGTCCTATAACCTGTACCAAGTACTTAAAAAAATTGTACACACTAGTCTCCTTTAAATATCTGGTTAAAATGCATGTAATAAAAATGGTAAAAATAGCAGTTGGGGTTGCGGGTGAGAAACTGACAAGTCACCAATTTTTGTTTTTAAGGGTGGACATTTAACATTATAAAAGGAAAAAAAACTCATTTCGGTGTAAAAGGATGAAAATGATACGAGAAGTAACATTGGCATGACCTTGATCAACTATTCCAAGTGACTTTTTACAATACTGCACATAAAGGACACATTATCCCTAATTTAATTTATGCTGTTGACAGCAGAACGGTGACCTTTTCTTATAGGTCAGGAGAAAGCAGCGAACCGACCCAGAAAGTCCATGATACCTCCCAAAAGTCATGTTATCACTGCCTAATTGTCCTTATTTCTGTATTAAAACAATGTCCCCGGGTTCCATATTCCAAATATCACCGTATCAATCCATAGCAGAGAAATTCTGGAAAACACATTCCTACAGTCAGAAAGGCAGGATGTTATAATTCACTCTGGCAATAAAAAGGCATAGGAAGGACTGACTAAACTTATACAGATATTTGTGATGCCAGAATGAGAATAACTTGTTCCTATTAGGTGTTACAGAGTCAGAGGGGATCATATATCCAAACAATCCTGTTATGGAGAAAATTCAAGTGTAAGTGTATATTATCTATTGGGAGGTACCGGTACCTGAATATTACAGAATTAATACCTCCCAACACATATAGGGCATATGGAGTATTTCACCAGGCCCACCCAACCATACCCCAAACTGTCAAAGGATAAATGCTGGAGGTTAGAGAAACTAAGACAGGCCCTCAGTGCAGAATCGTCCCTACAATACTGTAAAGTGGGATATACACACAGGCATTTGGGCCCATTACTATATACATTTTTTATTCAAGGGCAGGCCATCAACAAATGTAACCCACTACTGGCCCACTATGTAGTGTTCTTACCTTACATTATCATTACCTTACATTTCTGTTCCTTTTGGTTCTCCTGCAATACTGTTCAAAGTACCAAGTTAAGAGTAGGAGCTGCCTGTAAAGCTAGGTAACACACACTAGCGATATACTGTCGTAATCCAATGGGGCTTTATCTCTAGGTGTGTAGCAGCTTTCCCAAACAAGCATGCGGCTGCCGAATGTTCGGGTCGCCGGCGGTCGTTCAGGAAAAACAAAAAATTCCCTATAGAGGAGTCAACTGCAGGCCGAGGGAAACACACAGTACTGAGCATTCTCAATATGCTGTACATAGGGGGAACATCTTTGAAAATTACCATCTTTCAAAAATCTGTACTGTGTGGACACCAGATTTAGTCATCTGGTGAGTGCTTCTTCCTTGTGTCCTCCCTGAGAACTCTGTCATGTGCAGGGGAACTACAGCAAAAGATCATTTTTGGGGTGGACATACCCTTTAAAGGACTTTTGTTGCACTGCAAACACAGCATGTAGTTAATAATGCCCAAGAAAAATATTATATAATCAACAATTAATTATATTTTTGAAATTCTATTTTATTTGTAATATACAGCACTGAAATGTCCATAAAGCGAACTAAAGGCTCAACAACGCTGAATTAGAAGGCAGAGCTCCAACTTCTCATTGGCAAACTGCGTGTGAATGGAGATGGTTGGAAAAACTTGAGGGATACACGTAGTTTTACTTTACATTGCAAAGCATTAAACAAAAAACACATTAGATAACTCTAGACAAAGGTGAATGATTATATAAAAGAAAAGTTTGAATTTAACCAGCACATGATGGTACGTAAGTGGACAGATGGTGAATTACTATTGTAATTTGGACAGCAGCAGAAATCAGATGACTACGGTAATGATTCTCAAACTCAGAAGGTGGAAACTGTAATCATGTCCAGACACAGGAAAAGCCAGTGAACGTATCATTGTAGATAAACATCAAGTAAGTCCATATTAGGAAGGAGGGTCAGGATTTGGAACAGGAGGGTGCAAATCAGGAACCATGAGGCAGGAGTACTGAAGCAATATGAATAATGAAAAATATAGCACACACAGATTCACCCAATCCGACCAGAGCTGTGTCAGAAAAAGGAGGGCCTTTTAAGGCAATAAAAATGAATCGAAATCTTTAACAGTTCTTAATGTAGGGGATCCCTGAGAATAGCTTCAAGGATCCAATCTGCATGGGTAAAAAGGTTGAATGATTACCGTACACATCAGAAAGCTGCATTCAGTAGTCACTGTATAGAAATATACTGTATAATGATATATATAAATATATTCCTTAAGTCCTCTAAATGTGGCCATACACTATTACGATTGTAATTACGATCTTACAACCGACGATATTTGATGACAGATGTACAATGTTAATTGTATGTAGATGTACAATACAAATTGTTCACATTCAATGTTTTGTGATAAATGTCGAATGTCGCCCATTGAGAGGTTACATTACATTAACACTTAATCGGAATGACTTAAAAAAAACGACTTTCCCGATGTAATTATGATCGATATTATGATCTAATGTCGCATAATAAGATCGGAAATGTACAATTTTTGGGCCAATCAATGAAATGTCTGATTGTATGTCGAATGTATATTTGTGGAAACAAGTGTTTTATAAACTGTATAATTATGCTGTTTGCAGTGGTACGATGTTAAATACCTATTTGCTGTATCTTTGTACATTGCAGAGATGTATGCACTTTTATTTTTTTAAAGCACTTTGAGATATGTGGTAATATATCTGTGTTTGCACAGCTCTCCCCAGTTTTTACTAAATAAAAGGTTTGGTAATATGGTGTATTTATTCTGAAGGACATGTTGCTATAGAACATTAATCAATTACTGGAGCGCAGGAGACCACCCCAATTCGAGGGAGACTCCCGGAAGATCCGGGAGGGGTGGGATACCTGGAATCTACGTGCATGGCATTGAAAGAGTTTAACATTCATAATATCTCCTACAGGAAGTGTAAATACCTTGACATTTCGGCTCACAAATCCCATCTACAGAATGTTGGGAAAGGAAACAGATAGATGTTGCATACAGTAGGGTGATTTATTTCTTTAAGGGAATTAAAAGACTCTTCTAAGAGTTTTGTGGGAGGAGGATGGAGGGAGGGAGCTTATTTTATTAACTGTCATGAAAAGAAAAAAGCCTTGAAGTTTGATTTTCCCTGGATCTACCTCAAAAGAAGCTGAATTGAAAAGAAATTCCAACTCGGGAGATAATTTCTCTTTCATAAACTGGTTCTTCCCCAGAGGGGAAATTCATTCTGTGTTTTTTTTTAGTCTGGAAAGACTTTTATAATGATATACACACCTTTAAATAGAGAAAAATCCCTGCACCCAAGGAATCCATGGGAAAGATGGTGGAACAGATCACCTTCCCAGACATTTCACATGGCAGTACTCGGCACTTGAACCTGCCACCATTCCACTACCATGTTAGGAAGTCCCAGTAAATCACACAGGAGGACTCACACGTAGCCAGAGCTAGACAAGTAAGACCAGTCCAGGCCAAATCTACTAACAGAATGATAAAATGTTGTTCCGTCAGGACCTTTCATAGGAACAGCGGAGGAGTGCGATCGAGGATAAGTACTGTAACTTCCTTGCCAGCTCCTGATCATTAAAGAACAGGAACTGTAGGGTTAATTTAACTCTTTTTGTCCTTGACAGTATTAGGCTTGGTACACACCATCAAATCTTTTGTCCCTACCGCTGACACTAGCGAGGGATCGGACGGAACGAATCACTGTCAGCCGTGCCAAAAGTAGCCACAGCAGACAGTTTGCCGCAAAATTGTGTGGTCCATAGGGGGCCATGATCGGCCATGATTTCTGACATACCAGGTCATATGTTGCCCGCAAATACACCATCCAATTTTTCAGTTATTTTAGAAAAGGTCTGAAGAAGGAACCACATCGGTTACGAAATGTCACAGCAATAAAGTTGATGCACTTTATACTGGTGTGCCCAGCTATATTTACTATTTTGGTTTTGTGCTGTTGGCTACAGTGCTGGAGCATCCAGCATATTCAGCTTTGTAGTTTGGTTAAGGTGTGCAGGATCCTAACCCATTGCCTTGGTATCAGCCTTAGAAAGGTAAAAGCAGTGATCCAGGTTGCTAAGTCACTGCCTTATCTTTAGATAAATTGCACAACATATACATGTTGACTTTTGGAACATATTTCTCTGGAAAGTGAATCACTTTCCAGAGATCTCTAGATGAGTAATGGAATCTTCACGTATCGTGGGATTAGAATATGTACAGTCTACGCCGTGTGGTACTGCCTCGATTTGGAATGTTCACTGTTAATTACAATTAGTCCAACCTTTAATGTTTAATGGTGACATTACCCACATAGAAACAGCTAGTATTATTGAATGAGATAATCTAATTTTTCAGTTGCCAAATACATTGGTTATTGGGAAATATAAAACCTTTTCTCTCTTCTTTTCAAAATAATAGATATTTAAGACTTTCAGGGTTATTCAATAAAAGTTCTTATCATTTAAAATGGTGCTCATTTTACCCCAACCAATCAGATGTTAGCTTTCAAAGTTAAAGGGATGTCCACCCTTCCCTGTCCCCCCCATCCCCAACCGCTATAGTTTTAAGTTCAGAAAGTGCCCCAAATACTACTTACCTCTCTTTCCTCCGCCTGCACTGCCAGGCCTCTGCTTGCGAGAAAATGCAAGCAGAGGTGCGGGACCAGCAGTCGTGTCTGTGATTGGCTGAGCGGCAGCCAATCATGGACGCGGCTGCCGGGAGTTCAGTGGCGGAGGGAAAGAGGGAAGGTAAGTAATATTTGGGGCACTTTCTGAACTTAAAACTATAGCGGTTGGGGATGGGGGGACAGGGAGACTATTATATAAAGGTTTTTACACAGGGGGAGGGAATTAAATCAGGAGGGAGAGGGAGGGGAAGGGAGGGGGAGAAGGGCTGCAGTGCGCATGCCAAACTTCTCCCGGAGGGAGACAGGAGGCAGAGTCCTATATGGACTCTGCAGTACTCCTGGTGGGCGTTTTTTTGGACTTTAGGGGGGGACTACAGGAGAACTTATGAGCGGGATGTAAGGTAAGGATTAAACTACACTACACAATGGGGCCAGTAGCGGGGGGGATTATAGTTTGGGGGGGGACATGCCCTTTAAATAGGATCTGATTGGTTGGGGCAAATTAGCACCATTTTAACGATAAGAACTTTATTGAATAACCCTGTTTGTTTTTTTCAGTTTAATTGAAGAACAAGATAAAGATACTATCAGGGTATTTCAATATAGTTTTATCGTTTAAAATGGTGCAAATTTTCCGGAACCAATCAGATCTTATTTAACTTTGAAAGCTAGCATCTGATGGTTGAGGCAAAATTAGCACCATTTTAAACGATAAGAACTTTTATTGAATAACCCTGTATGTCTTAAGGTTGTACACACCTGAAGATTTGAACACGAACCCCGAGCCGACCGAAACGGGGATCGACGAATGACCCCGGCCGAACACATACACACGCGTGAATGACGGTCGTTTGCCGCGGTGTTCAGTCGGGGGCGATCGGGGGTCTGGTACAAATCTTCAGGTGTGTACGAACTTCCTTGCCAGCTCCTGATCATTAAAGAACAGGAACTGTAGGGTAGTACACACCTGAAGATTTGTACCAGACCCCCGATCGCCCCCGCTGAACACCCGCGGCAAACGACCGTCATTCACGCGTGTGTATGTGTTCGGCCGGGGGTCATTCGTCGATCCCCTGGATCTACGTGCATGGCATTGAAAGAGTTTAACATTCATAATATCTCCTACGGAAGTGTAAATACCTTGACATTCGGCTCACAAATCCCATCTACAGAATGTGGGAAAGGAAACAATAGATGTTGCATACAGTAGGGGATTTATTTCTTTAAGGGATTAAAAGACTCTTCAGAGTTTTGGGAGGAGGATGGAGGAGGGAGCTTATTTTATTAACTGTCATGAAAGAAAAAACCCTTGAAGTTTGATTTTCCCTGGATCTACCTCAAAAGAAGCTGAATTGAAAGAAATTCCAACTCGGGAGATAATTTCTCTTCATAAACTGGTTCTTCCCCAGAGGGAAATTCATTCTGTGTTTTTTTTTAGTCTGGAAAGACTTTTATATGATATACACACCTTTAAATAGAGAAAAATCCCTGCACCCAAGAATCCATGGGAAAGATGTGGAACGAGCACCTTCCAGACATTTCACATGGCATTACTCGGCACTTGAACCTGCCACCATTCCACTACCATGTTAGGAAGTCCCAGTAAATCACACAGGAGGACTCACACGTAGCCAAGCTAGACAAGTAAGACCAGTCCAGGCCAAATCTACTAACAAAATGATAAATGTTGTTCCGTCAGGACCTTTCATAGGAACAGCGGAGGAGTGCGATCGAGGAAAGTACTGTAACTTCCTTGCCAGCTCCTGATCATTAAGAACAGGAACTGTAGGGTCGTACACACCTGAATTTGTACAGAACCCCCGATCGCCCCCGACGAACACCCGCGGCAAACGACCGTCATTCACGCGTGTGTATGTGTTCGGCCGGGTCATTCGTCGATCCTGCCGTTTCGGTCGGCTCGGGGTTGTTTCAAATCTTCAGGTGTGTACAACCTTAAGACATACAGGGTTATTCAATAAAAGTTCTTATCGTTTAAAATGGTGCTAATTTTGCCTCAACCATCGATGCTAGCTTTCAAAGTTAAATAAGATCTGATTGGTTCCGGAAAATTTGCACCATTTTAAACGATAAAACTATATTGAAATACCCTGATAGTATCTTTATCTTGTTCTTCAATTAAACTGAAAAAAACAAACAGGGTTATTCAATAAAGTTCTTATCGTTAAAATGGTGCTAATTTGCCCCAACCAATCAGATCCTATTTAAAGGGCATGTCCCCCCCCAAACTATAATCCCCCCCGCTACTGGCCCCATTGTGTAGTGTAGTTTAATCCTTACCTTACATCCCGCTCATAAGTTCTCCTGTAGTCCCCCCCTAAAGTCCAAAAAAACGCCCACCAGGAGTACTGCAGAGTCCATATAGGACTCTGCCTCCTGTCTCCCCTCCGGGAGAAGTTTGGCATGCGCACTGCAGCCCTTCTCCCCCTCCCTTCCCCTCCCTCTCCCTCCTGATTTAATTCCCTCCCCCTGTGTAAAAACCTTTATATAATAGTCTCCCTGTCCCCCCATCCCCAACCGCTATAGTTTTAAGTTCAGAAAGTGCCCCAAATATTACTTACCTTCCCTCTTTCCTCCGCCGCACTGAACTCCCGGCAGCCGCGTCCATGATTGGCTGCCGCTCAGCCAATCACAGACACGACTGCTGGTCCCGCACCTCTGCTTGCATTTTCTCGCAAGCAGAGGCCTGGCAGTGCAGGCGGAGGAAAGAGAGGTAAGTAGTATTTGGGGCACTTTCTGAACTTAAAACTATAGCGGTTGGGGATGGGGGGGACAGGGAAGGTGGACATCCCTTTAACTTTGAAAGCTAACATCTGATTGGTTGGGGTAAAATGAGCACCATTTTAAATGATAAGAACTTTTATTGAATAACCCTGAAAGTCTTAAATATCTATTATTTTGAAAAGAAGAGAGAAAAGGTTTTATATTTCCCAATAACCAATGTATTTGGCAACTGAAAAATTAGATTATCTCATTCAATAATACTAGCTGTTTCTATGTGGGTAATGTCACCATTAAACATTAAAGGTTGGACTAATTGTAATTAACAGTGAACATCCAAATCGAGGCAGTACCACACGGCGTAGACTGTACATATTCTAATCCCACGATACGTGAAGATTCCATTACTCATTAGAGATCTCTGGAAAGTGATTCACTTTCCAGAGAAATATGTTCCAAAAGTCAACATGTATATGTTGTGCAATTTATCTAAAGATAAGGCAGTGACTTAGCAACCTGGATCACTGCTTTTACCTTTCTAAGGCTGATACCAAGGCAATGGGTTAGGATCCTGCACACCTTAACCAAACTACAAAGCTGAATATGCTGGATGCTCCAGCACTGTAGCCAACAGCACAAAACCAAAATAGTAAATATAGCTGGGCACACCAGTATAAGTGCATCAACTTTATTGCTGTACATTTCGTAACCGATGTGGTTCCTTCTTCAGACCTTTTCTAAAATAACTGAAAAATTGGATGGTGTATTTGCGGGCAACATATGACCTGGTATGTCAGAAATCATGGCCGATCATGGCCCCCTATGGACCACACAATTTTGCGGCAAACTGTCTGCTGTGGCTACTTTTGGCACGGCTGACAGTGATTCGTTCCGTCCGATCCCTCGCTAGTGTCAGCGGTAGGGACAAAAGATTTGATGGTGTGTACCAAGCCTAATACTGTCAAGGACAAAAAGAGTTAAATTACCGTTTCGGTCGGGCTCGGGGGTCTGGTTCAAATCTTCAGGTGTGTACGAACCTTAAGACATACAGGGTTATTCAATAAAAGTTCTTATCGTTTAAAATGGTGCTAATTTTGCCTCAACCAATCAGATGCTAGCTTTCAAATGTTAAATAAGATCTGATTGGTTTCGGAAAATTTGCACCATTTTAAACGATAAGAACTTATATTGAATAACCCTGATAGTATCTTTATCTTGTTCTTCAATTAAACTGAAAAAAACAAACAGGGTTATTCAATAAAAGTTCTTATCGTTTAAAATGGTGCTAAATTTGCCCCAACCAATCAGATCCTATTTAAAGGGCATGTCCACCCCCAAAACTATAATTCCTTCACTCCCGAATACCCCATCTACAACCAACTATCTGTCTACCATAGACAAGGCCCCCTTTGGCCGGGTATGGCCTAGATGCGCCTCACCGCAACAACGGTGCCCCCTGAAATAGTTGCAAGGTATCCTGAACTGGGCCGGAATACGGGGATCCCGAATGACAGTCCGGAACGCAGAAGCAAGAAAGGTACATAAGACAAATACACAGGTAAGACAGGAGTACAGGTACCAGACCTAGATACATCAAACAACTGTCGAACAAGAGAGTTTTCAACAACAGGAATCAGGCCAGCCGCGCACAGACAGAGGGTTTTGACAAGGAAGCGTAGTCGGACGAGCAGTGCGTCAACGGGAGCGTCCAGCAGAGAGTATGTTTTTCTTTTACAGAGTAGTGGTTGGTGTTATGTATTAGAATAAATTGGGCTTCATCGCTCATTTAGTAAATTACGGCTGTGAAGCACCTTTTAAAAGGTATACTTTTTACAGTGTATTGTCTGTACCCCGCACTACCTAGACATTATCCCACTAAGACATTTTGCTATTTGGTATGTACTATGGATCAAATTTTAACCTCCAAAAACTACAGTATGTTTCATGGCCAGTACATGTTTGGATGCGAAATCAATCGTAAAAGGATGAGGCAGGGCACTTGACGTAATGTCCACAGGAACATCTGTAACGTTGTAGTGTTTGTCCAGCTTTAACATTTCGGTGCCAAGCAGCATTTTACTTTGTGTCACTCTCTGTGCCTTGGAGAATTTTCAGTATTTTGCCTCATTCGGTTATGACAGATTTACAAAGGACCCCCAGAAATAGAAATATTATACACTGGGTTTTTACTGGTTTTTACCAGATAACATCATTTTTATAATTCTGGAGAATTTAATGGATTTCTGGATAAAATACTGTAAACAAAACAACAACATTTCTTCATTTCATTCAGGCCTTTTTTATTTGTAGAAAACTTACAGGAGTTAACAATAAAAGTTCTTATCAATTTTAAAAATGGTGCAATTCTTTGCCCACCAACCAATCGATTTTATTTAGCATCTTGAAAGCTGACATCTGATTGTTGGAGCAAAATTAGCACCATTTTAAACGATAAAACTTTTATTTGAATACCCGTTATTAATTGTTTCTAAAACCTTTGGGTCTTTTAAGGTATGTCCACCCCATAAACTTATTTTATATTCTGCGTTCCCCTATTACCCAGCCACCCCAACCCATAAATATTTTTTTCAGAAAGACCCCAACAACTCTACTATTAACCTCCCCCCCTCGTTCCTCCCGCCGCACTGCCGGCCCTCTGCTTGCGAGAATGCAAGCAGAGGGCGGACCGGCAGTCCGCTCTGTGATTGGCTGAGCGGAGTCCCCAATCACGGACGCGGCTGCCGGTCATTCAGTGGCAGCGGAGGAAACGAGAGGTAAGTAAGAGTTTGGGGGCTTTTTGAAAAAAAAAAATATGCGTGGGTGCTGGGGACATGGGAGCAGCATATTAGAGGATTGACGCTAGGGGGGAGGGATAGTAGAACGGGATGGGAGGAAGGGAAGAATGGGAGGAGAAGGGCTGAAGTGCGCATGGCAATATCTACCAGGAGCAAGATAGCAAGCAGCAGAGCCCTGCTATCCTCCTGGTGTTTAGTTTTGTGACTTTGGGGGGGGGTGGTTTACAGTGAGAACCCTAGTGGAGCTGGGGATGTGAGGTAAGGATTAACTACACACTACATGGTGGGGCCAAGTAGTTGGGGGATTATAGTTGTTGGGGGTGGACATGCCCCTTAGATCAAATCAATACCAGATTTACCCACTGGGGATTTACCCACAGCTATTTTCTGTGCATAAAATCCTGCTTAAAACTATCCATAAACGCAATATTGAATCACAAGCTTTGGATGCGCGGTGATTTTCACGTAGCCCTGCACCATCTGACGCTAATATTGAGTGTTAAAGTTGCGTTACCCAAACCCGTAGCAAACCAGTTAGCGCGACTTTAATTCCATATATTTGCCCAGCGAGTCTGGGTAAATCGTCCCCTATATCTTTGTCATCTACATTTTTCTACCTGCATCAGTTCACATAGAGCTAAAGGCAGCAAGCAGCTCAATACCCCTAACCTGCAAAAAACAACCCCAAAAACTTTTCTGAAAAAATGGAGGGGGGAAAAAACACAGACAATCCCATTAAATTTCAATCTCCACTGAATGGTAGTATCTAACACACCACACCGGCCATTGGAAAGGCAGTTTCCAGGCTTCCTATACAATCCGGCTGTTTGTGGGTTTTTATTTCTCTGGATACCCACATTGGTTTTTGGGCAAACCAATGGGGAATACAAGGACAGGGGGTACTTAAAGTGTCATGTCACCCGTTTTAGGATTTTTCTTATATATATGTCTCCCTCCCCCACGTCCCCTCACCGCTATAGTAGTTTTAGCAGAAACTCCCCCGATCATTACTTGCCTTACCTATTTCCTGTCCCGGCCTCGTGTCCTGCATGAAACTGCAACGGGGCCGGACCACAGACTGCGTGCGTGATTGGCTGAGAGAAAAGCCAATCACGGACACGCCTTCCGGCAGTGAAGACGCCTGGGGAGAGAGGTAGATGGTATAGTTCAGGGAGTTTCTCGTAAAAACTATTAATAAGCGGTTGGGGATGGGAAGGAAGACCTACTATATAACAAAGGGGATTAGCACACTAGGGGGAGAGAGAGCAAAACAGGAGTGAGAGGAGGGAGAGGATATGGGGGAGGGCTTATGTGTGCGCATGACAAAAATTCTCCTGGAGAGAGACAAGAGGCAGAGTCCTATATGGACTCTGCAAGGCTCCTGGTGCCAGTTTTTGTGGGACTTTGGAGGGACAGGTAGACTCAACTTGTCTCATAAAGTCCACAACTGAATAATAAAAAATTGAAGCACATAATTTCATTATGGTTGAAATTGCAAAAGAGCTTTGTGGCACAAATGGGCAGATTTATCTGAAGAGTGCAACGACAGACAAAGTTGGTGTCTATTATTTTAGTAATAAATAAATACTTTTTATTTAGGGGGTGAATCAAGGTAATTAAATTGGAGTGACATGAAGTAGTCTTAATTTAGTTTTTTAGACAAAACCAACCTGTGACAGAAGTAGGGGGGAGTGTACAGCATGTGGCAAGTGAGTCCCCCTCCAGGTGCTGATGTCCTCACATCTATTGGTCTCCATGAGTGCTGAGGGTCGCATCTTGTAGTCCCAACAAATGTGCTGAGAAGTTCCATCTTGTATCCCATCTTGTATATGCTAATCACGTGTGGCTAAAGGTCTCGCATCATATGAAGTATTTGTACGTAATATTCATATTGCATATCATATTGGAAGCAGGGCTATGTAATAAAAAGTTTAAATTTACGCAAAAAGCGAAACACAAACACGCAAAAATCATTTGCTAGCCAAATATGTTGCCAACACAATAACACCGTATAACAACAGTATTTCCCTAATAGATAAATTGTATATCTGGTTTACAATTTTCCTGAACCAAAAACCAGGCCAGCCGCAGGTTTTTACAACTACTGAAGAGTAGCTTATTGCAGACCTAAAGTGCCCCTTGGCGAAAGGGAACCAACGCATGCAATTCCTGGTGGAATTACAGGGACATCGAATGTTGGCTCGCCACATGTTGCCAAACAGAAACCGTCCTTCTCCCAGGACATAGTATGGGCAGGTGGGGGGTGGACAAGGAAGGTACCAAATGGGTCGTAAGTATAATTACCGTTGCAACAGGGACACAGACATGCTCAAGCTTCCATTTAGGATGCCCGTGAAGAATTTTGCCACTTATTGGCCGAATTCCAAAGGGCAGTTCCAACACACATCCTAACCCTGCTTAAAACGGGTAATATAAGATCCTCTTAATATAGAGACCTGCCACCTGGTGAGAACGTCTCATGACATAATTCAAGATAAGGCAAACGCCATTCATCCACAACATATATAGGGAGTAATGAATCCCTTCTCCTGGCCAGGGTATGGGGAGGGGGGTAGGTCAACTTAGCACATGCTCAGTACGCTGACCAAGCGCTCCTCTAAAGATCCTGGCATCATGTGGCTGGACATAGGTACCAACTCAACATACATAAATTATGTCCGTGTCAACCACAAACTGAACTATTGAAAAACTTCTTAATTAAAGTACTGGCTTCCACTGCATGGGTGTGCATCAACAATCCGAATATACTTGACCATCATTGCCCCACGGAGGCACGCATGTGGAAAGTATAGCCATCGCAACCAGAACATTTGCTGATGTCCCCAGTGTCTCCTTGTTAGAGGAAGGGAAAGTTAGGTAGTTCGGAGGCTTTAGCTCCTTCCACATCACTTCACGTGTGCATCGCAATTTGGAATAGTGTTTCTCCATCAAATCATACCGCATGGAGGGCATAACTGTGGTCCAGGCAAAATCCTGTACTCATACTAGTGGAGGCATAACTGTGTCCAGTCCATAGAAACCTGTACAATACTGTCATGGGAGGCATAACTGTGTCCAGCGTAGAATCCTGTACATACTCGGCATGGAGGCATAACTGTTTCCAGGCGATAGAACCCTGTACTATAACTGCATGGGCATAACTGTGTCCAGCGATAGAAACCTGTAGCATCTAATACTGCATGGCATACCTGTACTAATACTGCATGGAGGCATAACTGTGTCCAGTCGATAGATCCTGTACTAATACTGCAGGTGAGCCTAACTGTGTCCAGGCGATAGAACTTACTAATACTGCATGGAGGCATAACTGTGTCCAGGCGATAGAAACCGTACTAATACTGCATGGAGGCATAACTGTGTCCAGTCGATAGATACACTGTACTAATACTGCATGGAGGCATAACTGTGTCCAGGCATAGATAACCGTACTAATACTGCTGGAGGCAATAACTGTGTCCAGGCGATAGAAAACTGTACTAATACGGCATGAGGGCATAACTGTCCAGGTCGATAGAAACCTGTCCTAATACTGCATGGAGGCATAACTGTGTCCAGGCGATAAAACTGTACTAATACTGCATGGAGGCATAACTGTGTCCAGCGATAGAAACCTGTACTAATACTGCATGGGGCATAACTGTGTCCAGTCGATAACAACTGTACTATAACTGCATGGAGGCATAACTGGTCCAGGTCGATAGAAACCTGTCTAATATACTGCATGGGAGGCATAACTGTGTCCATCGATAGATAACCTGTAACTAACTGCATGGAGGCATAACTGGTCCAGCGATAGAAACTGTACTAATACTGCATGGAGGCATAACTGTGTCCAGGCGATAGAACCTGTACTAATACTGCATGAGGCATAACTGTGTCCAGTCGATAGAACCGTACTAATACTGACAGGAGGCATAACTGTTTCCAGGCGATAGATACCTGTACTAATACTGCATGGAGCATAACTGTGTCCAGGCGATAGATACCTGTACTCATACTGCATGGAGCCATACTGTGTCACGATAGATACCTGTACTATACTGCAGTGGAGGCATAACTGTGTCCAGGCGATAGAACCTTTACTAATCTGCATGGAGGCATAACTGTGTCCAGGCATAGAAAACTGTACTAATACTGCATGAGCATAACTGTGTCCAGCGAGAATCCCTGTACTCATACTGCATGGAGGCATAACTTGTCCAGGCGATAGAACCCTGTACTAATACTGCATGGATACTGTACTAATACTGCATGGAGGCATAACTGTGTCATCCGATAGATCCCTTACTAGATACTGCATGGAGGCATAACTGTGTCCAGGCGATAGAAACCTGTACTAATACTGCTGGACATAAACTGTTCCAGGCGATAGAAACCTGTACTAATACTGCATGGAGCAAACTGTGTCCAGGTCGATAGATACCTGTACTAATACTGCATGGAGGCAACTGTGTCCAGGCGATAGAAACCTGTACTAATACTGCATGGAGGCATAACTGTGTCCAGCGTAGAAAACCTGTACTAATACTGCATGGAGGCATAACGTGTGTCCAGTCGATAGAAACCTGTACTAATACTGCATGGAGGCATAACTGTGTCCAGGCGATAGAAACCTGTACTATACTGCATGGAGGCATAAACTGTTGTCCAGGCGATAGAAAACTGTACTAATACTGCATGAGGCATAACTGTGTCCAGTCGATAGAAACCTGTACTAATACTGCATGGAGGCATACTGTGTCCATTCGATAGATACACTGTACTCATACTGAAGGAGGCATAACTGTGTCCAGGGCGATAGAAAACCTGTACTAATACTGCGAGGCCTAACTGTGTCCGCGACATAGAAACCTGTACTAATACTGCATGGAGGCATAACTGTGTCCAGTCGATAGATACCTGTACTAATACTGCATGGAGGCATAACTGTGTCCAGGCGATAGATACCTGTACTAATACTGCATGGAGGCATAACTGTGTCCAGGCGATAGATACCTGTACTCATACTGCATGGAGGCATAACTGTGTCCAGTCGATAGATACCTGTACTAATACTGCATGGAGGCATAACTGTGTCCAGGCGATAGAAATACCTGTACTAATACTGCATGGAGGCATAACTGTGTCCAGGCGATAGAAAACTGTACTAATACTGCATGAGGCTAACTGTGTCCAGTCATAGATACCTGTACTAATACTGCATGGAGGCATAACTGTGTCCAGTCCATAGAAACCTGTACTAATACTGCATGAGGCATAAACTGTGTCCGGTCGATAAATACCTGTACATACTGCATGGAGGCATAACTGTGTCCAGTCGATAGATACCTGTACTAAATACTGCATGGAGGCATAACTGTGTCCAGTCGATAGAACCTGTACAATACTGCATGGAGGCATAACTGTGTCCAGGCATAAGAACTGTACTAATCTGCATGGAGGCATAACTGTGTCCAGGCGATAGAAACCTGTCTAATACTGCATGGAGGCATAACTGTGTCCAGCGTTATAGAAACCTGTACTAATACTGCATGAGGCATAACTGTTGTCAGGCGATAGAAACCTGTACTATACTGCATGGAGGCATAACTGTGTCCATCGATAGAAACCTGTAACTATACTGCATGGAGGCATAACTGTGTCCAGGCGATAGAAACCTGTACTAATACTGCATGGAGGCATAACTGTGTCCAGGCGATAGAAACCTGTACTCATACTGCATGGAGGCATAACTGTGTCCAGTCGATAGATACCTGTACTCATACTGCATGGAGGCATAACTGTGTCCAGGCGATAGAAAACTGTACTAATACTGCATGGAGGCATAACTGTGTCCAGTCGATAGATACCTGTACTAATACTGCATGGAGGCATAACTGTGTCCAGGCGATAGATACCTGTACTAATACTGCATGGAGGCATAACTGTGTCCAGGCGATAGAAACCTGTACTATACTGCATGGAGGCATAACTGTGTCCAGGCGATAGAAACCTGTACTAATACTGCATGGAGGCTAACTGTGTCCACGATAGATACCTGTACTAATACTGCAATGAGGACATATGTGTCCAGCGATAGAAACTGTACTAATACTGCATGAGGCATAACTGTGTCGGCAGCGTGAAGAAACCTGTCCTAATACTGCATGGAGGCATAACTGTGTCCATCTCATAATACCTGTACTCATACTGCATGGAGGCATAACTGTGTCCAGGCGATAGAAACCTGTACTCATACTGCATGGAGGCATAACTGTGTCCAGGCGATAGAAACCTGTACTCATACTGCATGGAGGCATAACTGTGTCCAGGCGATAGAAACCTTGTACTAAACTGCATGAGGCATAACTGTGCCCATCCATAGAAACCTGTAATAATACTGCATGGAGGCAAACTGTGTCCAGGCGATAGAAACCTGTACTCAATACTGCATGGAGGCATAACTGTGTCCGCCTAGAACCTGTACTATACTGCATGAGCATAACTGTGCCCCGTCCATAAAAAACCTGTACTAATACTGCATGGAGGCAATAACTGTGTCCAGGCGATAGAAACTGTACTCTACTGCATGGAGGCATAACTGGTGTCCAGGCGATAGAAACCTGTACTCATACTGCATGGAGGCATAACTGTGTCCAGTCATAGAAACGGTACTAATACTGCATGGAGGCATAACGTGTGTCCAGTCGATAGAACCTGTACTAATACTGCATGGAGGCATAACTGTGTCAGCATAGAAACCTGTACTATACTGCATGAGGCATAACTGTGTCCGCATCCATAGAAACCTGTACTCATACTGCATGGAGGCATAACTGTGTCCAGTCGTTAGAACCTGTACTAATACTGCATGGAGGCATAACTGTGTCCCAGGCGATAGAAACCTGTACTCAACTGCATGGAGGCATAACTGTGTCCAGTGATAGAACCTGTACTAATACTGCATGGAGGCTAACTGTGTCCAGTCCATAAAAACCTGTACTCATACTGCATGGAGGCATACTGTGTCCAGTGATAGAACCTGTACTATACTGCATGGAGGCATAACTGTGTCACAGTGATAGAAACCTGTACTAATACTGCATGAGGCATAACTGTGTCCAGTCCATAGATACCTTTACTAATACTGCTGGAGGCATAACTGTGTCCGTCCATAGAATCCCTGTACTAATCCGGCATGGAGGCATAACTGTGTCCAGGCTATGAAACCTGTACTAATACTGCATGGAGGCTAACTGTGTCCAGTCCATAGAAACCTGTACTAATACTGCTGAGCATAACTGTGTCCAGTCCATAGAAACCTGTACTATAACTGATGGAGGCACTGTGTCCAGTCTAGAATCCTGTACTAATACTGCAAGGAGGCATACCTGTGTCCAGCGATAGAACCTTGAGCAAAAAAAAAATATTAATAAACATAAAAATTGTGCTTTATTTCATTACATTCCAAGAGCTGAAAAACACTTGCGATCTTGTGGGCGACAACTTCAAAAGAAATACTTGCTGAGGAGAAAGAAAGCTAGAAGTGGGTCCGGCAGCAGTACAAGAGGCCTAAAAGTACAATAACTATACTTGGCATTTTTGCGACCATCTCTACAATCAAACCATAAGTATCTCATGTCAAACATGTTGTGCTCTCAACTTTTTCCAACTGCTCACAGGGATTTTTTCCAGAATCTGAGATATTCCATTTTGGAGGACAAAACGAGACATCCCCACTGAGAGTCAAATGCAAGAGTGTTGACCTGTTTAGTAGCACTCCAGAGGATGAGACATTAATACACTCCGTGATCGTTCCAGTTCCTGTTACACTCGCCAACAGAAAGTCCCCACCACAAACACAATCAACTGCACATTTATCATCATATGAACATCACCTCCAATTTCCAGGCGTACACCCGTCCCACGCAACACCAAAAAAGTGTACCAAACCAACAAAAGGGATGATATGACTATCCATTCACTTAAGGTCAGTATGGAGTTAATGTTATGGCTTGTAGCCTTGCACCTTAATACAAAGAGTCCCAGAGGAAAAACACATAAGCTACATGTTGCCCTTTTTGAACACTATACATTCTATTTTTCTACCCTCATCAGGCCACAAACCACCACACAAACACAACACTCCACAATACACCCACACCATACCCACAACACACTCCACAACATCCACACCAACTACCAATTGACAACCAATCCAGAATCCACAATATACATGCACCATAAACCATCTGGGCCTATCCCCTATCCCCATATCATCCCTTCAGGCAATATTCTTCATACGTCACAATTCTCCTACCATACATAGAACCCACCTATGCACACTTAACCGACCATCACCCACACATCAAGTAAGTTCAGACAGTCAGAGTTCCATACCTACACAACAACACCAACCTGACAGACTATCTGTTGCAGATGACATTAAAAGTCTAATTATGATCATCATCCCTTTTCAGTCTGTTGTTTTGTGTATCTGTTTGTATATAACGTTTATATTTAAATTTTACTTACCGCAATGTGATAAGAAGACGTTCAGCTGGTGCTACACTCTTTCTGAAGTGAGTGTCCTCGCAGGTCAGGCCATCTCCAACACCTGCAGTAGTTGGTCAAAGCTGCAGAAAAATTAAATGTTAATGTTGCCTATGATATGGTTTAGAAATGTTTCACAGACAATGTTTCATTTAAGCAGCACCCCCAAAACCCAAACGTCCAGCTTTCTTCCCACATGTTGGTTTTGAGGGATGCTGCTTACATGCCAAGTTTTATTAGATGACAATAGTTTAATACTAGTTCCTGCTGGGGAGGGAATTTTCGTTGTTGTTTGAATAATGTACTAGCACTTTATGTACACTGTATATTTGTGGAAACAAGTGTTTTATAAACTGTATAATTATGCTGTTTGCAGTGGTACGATGTTAAATACCTATTTGCTGTATCTTTGTACATTGCAGAGATTTATGCCTTTTATTTTTTAAAGCCCTTTGAGATATGTGGTAATATATCTGTGTTTGCCACAGCTCCTCCCAGTTTTTACTAAATAAAAGGTTTGGTAATATGGTGTATTTATTCTGAAGGACATGTTGCTATAGAACATTATCATTACTGGAGCGCAGGAGACCACCCCAATTCGAGGGAGACTCCCGAAGATCCGGGAGGGTGATACCTGGAATCTACGTCATGGCATTGAAAGAGTTTAACATTCATAATATCTCCTCCAGGAAGTGTAAATACCTTGACATTTCGGCTCACAAATCCCATCTACAGAATGTTGGAAAGGAAACAGATAGATGTTGCATACAGTAGGGGATTTTATTTCTTTAAGGGAATTAAAGACTCTTCTAAGAGTTTTGTGGGAGGAGGATGGAGGAGGGAGCTTATTTATATTAACTGTCATGAAAAGAAAAAAGCCTTGAAGCTTGATTTTCCCTGGATCTACCTCAAAAGAAGCTGAATTGAAAGAAATTCCAACTCGGGAGATAATTTCTCTTTCATAAACTGGTTCTTCCCCAGAGGGGAAATTCATTCTGTGTTTTTTTTTAGTCTGGAAAGACTTTTATATGATATACACACCTTTAAATAGAGAAAAATCCCTGCACCCAAGGAATCATGGGAAAGATGGTGGAACAGATCACCTTCCCAGACATTTCACAGGCAGTACTCGCACTTGAACCTGCCACCTTTTCCACTACCATGTTAGGAAGTCCCAGTAAATCACACAGGAGGACTCACACTAGCCAAGCTAGACAAGTAAGACCAGTCCAGGCCAAATCTACTAACAGAATGATAAAATGTTGTTCCGTCGGACCTTTCATAGGAAGCGGAGGAGTGCGATCGATATACTGTAACTTCCTTGCCAGCTCCTGATCATTAAAGAACAGGAACTGTAGGGTGTACACACCTGAAGATTTGTACCAGACCCCCATCGCCCCCCGCTGAACACCCGCGGCAAACGACCGTCATTCACGCGTGTGATGTGTTTTCGGGCGGGGTCATTCGTCGATCCCCGTTTCGGTCGGGCTCGGGTCTGGTTCAAATCTTCAGGTGTGTACGAACCTTAAGACATACAGGGTTATCAATAAAAGTTCTTATCGTTTAAAATGGTGCTAATTTTGCCTCAACCAATCAGATGCTAGCTTTCAAATGTTAATAAGATCTGATTGGTTTCGGAAAATTTGCACCATTTTAAACGATAAGAACTTATATTGAATAACCCTGATAGTATCTTTATCTGTTTCTTCAATTAAACTAAAAAAACAAACAGGGTTATTCAATAAAAGTTCTTATCGTTAAAATGGTGCTAAATTTGCCCCAACCAATCAGATCCTATTTAAAGGGCATGTCCACCCCCAAAACATAATCCCCCCGCTACTGGCCCCAGTGTAGTGTAGTTTAATCCTTACCTTACATCCCAGCTCCATAAGGTTCTCCTGTAGTCCCCCCCCTAAAGTCCAAAAAAAACGCCCACCAGAGTACTGCGGAGTCCATATAGACTCGGCCTCCTGTCTCCCCTCCGGGAGAAGTTTGCATGCGCACTGCGCCCTTCTCCCCCTCCCTTCCCCTCCCTCTCCCTCCTGATTTAGTTCCCTCCCCTAGTGTAAAAACCTTTATATATAATAGTCTCCCTGTCCCCCCATCCCCAACCGCTATAGTTTTAAGTTCAGAAAGTGCCCCAAATTCCTTACCTTCCCTCTTCCTCCGCCGCACTGAACTCCCGGCAGCCGCGTCCATGATTGGCTGCCGCTCAGCCAATCACAGACACGACTGCTGGTCCCGCACCTCTGCTTGCATTTTCTCGCAAGCAGAGGCCTGGCAGTGCAGCGGAGGAAGAGGGAAGGTAAGTATTATTTGGGCACTTTCTTACTTAAAACTATAGCGGTTGGGGATGGGGGGACAGGGAAGGGTGGACATGCCCTTTAACATTTGAAAGCTAACATCTGATTGGTTGGGGTAAAATGAGCACCATTTTAAATGATAAGAACTTTTATTGAATAACCCTGAAAGTCTATAAACTCTATTATTTTGAAAAGAGAGGAAAAAGGTTTTATATTTCCCAATAACCAATGTATTTGGCAACTGAAAAATTAGATTATCTCATTCAATAATACTAGCTGTTTCTATGTGGGTAATGTCACCATTAAACATTAAAGGTTGGACTAATTGTAATTAACAGTGAAACATTCCAAATCGAGGCAGTACCACACGGGCGTAGACTGTACATATTCTAATCCCACGATACGTGAAAGATTCCATTACTCATACTAGAGATCTCTGGAAAGTGATTCACTTTCCAGAGAAATATGTTCCAAAAAGTCAATCAAAGTATATGTTGTGCAATTTATCTAAAGATAAGGCAGTGACTTAGCAACCTGGATCACTGCTTTTACCTTTTCTAAGGCTGATACCAAGGCAATGGGTTAGGATCCTGCACACCTTAACCAAAACTACTAAAGCTGAAATGCTGGATGCTCCAGCACTGTAGCCAACAGCACAAAACCAAAATAGTAAATATAGCTGGGCACACCAGTATTAAGTGCATCAACTTTATTGCTGTGACATTTCGTAACCGATGTGGTTCCTTCTTCAGACCTTTTCTAAAATAACTGAAAAATTGGATGGTGTATTTGCGGGCGAACATATGACCTGGTATGTCAGAAAATCATGGCCGATCATGGCCCCCTATGGACCACACAATTTGTTGCGGCAAACTGTCTGCTGTGGCTACTTTTGGCACGGCTGACAGTGATTCGTTCCGTCCGATCCCTCGCTAGTGTCAGTCGGTAGGGACAAAAAGATTTGATGGTGTGTACCAAGCCTAATACTGTCAAGGACAAAAAGGTTGAAATTCTCCCTTTGGGTGTCTATGTTTAAACATACAGCAGCTGCTTATCATTCCCTGTATCTGATCAGCATCTATTACGTCTGATGTATTGAATGCAGGGAGTCTTTTCTTCCTCTAATTCAATATTTGCAGTGGTGTAACTAGGAATCACTGGGCCCCTTTCCGTGCTTTATCCACAGTAGTTTTCTGGGAGAATTAATAAGAAGATGGGGGGCCCTTGACTCCCGCCACCCCCCCCCATCCCCCCTTGCGGTTGCTCCCCTGGTAGTTATGCCCCTGAATACTAATCTGTAGACAGGTTTACCTGTGGTCTCTATAATACTTGTATATTTAAAGGTTTATTTATACTGTCTTGTGTATTCATTAGTTGTGTTGTGTTTACCATTCTTTAACAGATACTGAATGCTGAGGGCAGGGACAGACTGGACTGTTGGGGCCAACAAGGAAATCTGAGACCACGGGCCCACCAGGAGTTTAGGGCTCCACCTAACATTTCATATCTCTATTATTACTCATTTACATATCTATCTTACTCCTACTGACTCCTATTGTTTATTATAATACATTTCTTACTGTCCCCCTTGGCTCTGTATTTACATTTACTGTAAGCAGTTTTCTTAGGTGAATGGGCTGTGGGCCCACTGGGGATTCCCCTGTAACCCAGCGGGCCAGTTCGATTCTGGCTAAGGAGCCTATACACACAATTAATAAAGAGAACTGGGGTCCTCTCTATCACGTTTGTTGACTGGGTGTAAAGTGTAAGTGTGACTGGTTTAAATACTCTTAACCTCCCAGGATAGGGAGGGGTTTAGTGTATCCAATAAAATTTAACATCCATAATAATAAAAGTTCTCTAGTGCTAAGGTGCTAGTATTAGAGTATTTTAACCAGTCACAGAGGAAGGGGATTGCCTCGAAATGCTGAGCATGCATATGGTGGCTCTCATTACCTGTAAATTTTATTTTCACTTTATTACCTGCATTACTAACCAGATATTAGGGATAATCATTAACCCCATTCTGGCAGATTAAGCTGGCTCCTCCCTCCATGCAGTCAATCAAGGCTGTGACTGCTGACATCACAACTAATTGACTGCTGTTTCACCTGCTGTCTCCTCTGCACATGCTTTTTTATAAAAAAAGCTCCATGAGCAGAGGGAGGAGGCAGAAAGGAATAGAATGTATCATTAAAGTGTAACTATACTCCAAAAATGAACTATTTAAAAATAGAAAGTACCTGGGGCAGGTAGGTAGGATTGATTATTCCTAACTCACAATATTGTTTTGTTGAGGAACTACAGCATGTAGGGTTTTCATTTGACAGGTTTGTCCCGAACTAGCCCTGTATTAAAGAGGTGGTAGTGCCGAAGGCTGAAGCCAGAAGGATGACTGGCAGAATCAGTTTTCTTTGGGCTGGTGCTGCTCAGAAACAATATTGGGAGGTAGGAATTACAAGTCCTATATACCTGTACCAAGTACTTAAAAACATTGTACACACTAGTTCTCCTTTAAATATCTGGTTACAAATGCATGTAATAAACTGGTAAAAATAGCAGTTGGGGTTGCGGGTAGATAACTGACAAGTCACCAATTTTTTGTTTTAAGGGTGGACATTTAACATTATAAAAGGAAACATACTCATTTCGGGGTGTAAAAGGATGAAAATGATACGAGAAGTAACATTGGGCATGACCTTGATCAACTATTCCAAGGTGACTTTTTACAATACTGCACATTAAAGGACACATTATCCCTAATTTAATTTATGCTGTTGACAGCAGAACGGTGACCTTTTCTTATAGGTCAGGAGAAAGCAGCGTAACCGACCCAGAAAGTCCATGATACCTCCCAAAAGTCATGTTATCACTGCCTAATTGTTTCCTTATTTCTGTATTAAAACAATGTCCCCGGGTTCCATATTCCAAATATCACCGTATCAATCCATCAGCAGAGAAATTCTGGAAAACACATTCCTACAGTCAGAAAGGCAGGATGTTATAATTCACTCTGGCAATAAAAAGGCATAGGAAGGACTGACTAAAACTTATACAGATATTTGTGATGCCAGAATGAGAATAACTTGTTCCTATTAGGTGTACAGAGTCAGAGGGGATCATATATCCAAACACATCCTGTTATGGAGAAAATTCAAGTGTAAGTGTATATTATCTATTGGGAGTTACCGGTACCTGAATATTACAGAATTAATACCTCCCAACACATATAGGGCATATGGAGTATTTCCAAGGCCCACCCAACCATACCCCAAACTGTCAAAGGATAAATGCTGGAGGTTAGAGAAACTAAGACAGGCCCCTCAGTGCAGAATCGTCCCTACAATACTGTAAAGTTTGGGATATACACACAGGCATTTGGGCCCATTTACTATATACATTATTTTCTATTTCAAGGGCATGTCCATCAACAAATGTAACCCACTACTGGCCCCACTATGTAGTGTTCTTACCTTACATTATCATTACCTTACATTTCTGTTCCTTTTGGTTCTCCTGCAATACCTGTTCAAAGTACCAGAAAGTTAAGAGTAGGAGCTGCCTGTAAAGCTAGGTACACACACTAGCGATATACTGTCGTAATCCAATGGGGCTTTATCTCTAGTGTGTGTAGCAGCTTTCCCAAACAAGCATGCGGCTGCCGAATGTTCGGGTCGGCCGAGCGGTCGTTCAGGAAAAAACAAAAATTTCCCTATAGAGGAGTCAACTGCAGGCCGAGGGAAACACACAGTACTGAGCATTCTCAATATGCTGTACATAGGGAGAACAATCTTTGAAAAATTACCATCTTTCAAAAATCTGTACTGTGTGGACCCAGATTTAGTCATCTGGTGAGTGCTTCTTCCTTGTCTGTCCTCCCTGAGAACTCTGTCATGTGCAGGGGAACTACAGCAAAAGATCATTTTTGGGGTGGACATACCCTTTAAAGGACTTTTGTTGCACTGCAAACACAAGCATGTATGTAATAATGCCCAAGAACATATTTATTATAAAATCAACAATTAATTATATTTTTGAAATTCTATTTTATTGGTAATATACAGCACTGAAAATGTCCATAAAGCGCAACTAAAGGCTCAACAACGCTGAATTAGAAGGCAGAGCTCCAACTTCTCATTGGCAAACTGCGTGTGAATGGAGATGGTTGGAAAAACTTGAGGGATACACTGTAGTTTACTTTACATTGCAAAGCTACATTAAACAAAAACACATTTAGATAACTCTAGACAAAGGTGAATGATTATATAAAAGAAAAGTTTGAATATTAACCAGCACATGATGGTACGTAAGTGGACAGATGGTGAATTACTATTGTAATTTGGACAGCAGCAGAAATCAGATGAACTACGGTAATGATTCTCAAACTCAGAAGGTGGAAACTGTAATCATGTCCAGACACAGGCAAAAGCCAGTGAACGTATCATTGTAGATAACATCAGGTAAGTCCATATTAAGGAAGGAGGGTCAGGATTTGGAACAGGAGGGTGCAAATCAGGAACCATGGAGCAGGATACTGAAGCAATATGAATAATGAAAAATATAGCACACACAGATTCACCCAATCCGACCAGAGCTGTGTCAGAAAAAGGAGGGCCTTTTAAGGCAATAAAAATGAATCGAAATCTTTAACAGTTCTTAATGTAGGGGATCCCTGAGAATAGCTTCAAGGATCCAATCTGCATGGGTAAAAAGGTTAAGAATGATTACCGTACACATCAGAAAGATGCATCAGTATTGTCACTGTATAGAAATATACGTATAATGTATATATAAATATATTCCTTAAGTCCTCTAAATGTGGCCATACACTATTACGATTGTAATTACGATCTTACACCGATCGATATTTTGATAGACAGATGTACAATGTTAATTGTATGTAGATGTACAATACAAATTGTTCGACATTCAATTTGTTTTGTGATAAATGTCGAATGTCGCCCATTGAGAGGTTACATTACATTAACACTTAATCGGAATCGACTTAAAAAAACGACTTTCCCGATTGTAATTATGATCGATATTATGATCTAATGTCGCATAATAAGATCGGAAAATGTACATTTTTGGGCCAATCATGGAAATGTCTGATTGTATGTCGGAATGTATAAAAATCGCCTAGTGTATGGTCACCTTAAGTCAAATACCCCCCCACCCCTGTATTTGTTTTGACTACTGCCGCCCATTAAGCTCTTTTTTTGTTTTCCTTGTCACTCTCTGAGCTGACTGAACTGCCAGACCTTTGATCTCCTTGGTGTTACATCACAGTGATCACACAGGCCTGTTTACCATCAATAGGGGCTCATCCACAGAATGCGGGTTTGGATAACAGACTAAAAAATATTCAAAAATGCAAAAATCATTACCTTTAGTGAAGTCTGTGCCCCCAATATTCCTGATACATTGTGTTTTCAGAGAAATCATCAATAGAAATAAAAAAACCACTGGAATGATAGTTAGTCTACCTGGTATTCTGAAATACCAATAGAAAGACAAATTAAATAATACTCCACTGCACTGACAGTTTAATGTAACACTGCATTGACAGCTTAATGTAACACTGCACTGGAGTTTAATGTAACACTGCACTGACAGTTTTAATGTAACACTGCACTGACAGTTTAATGTAACACTGCACGGCAGTATAATGTAACACTGCACTGACAGTTTAATGTAACACTGCACTGGCAGCATAATGTAACACTGCACTGACAGTTTAAGTAACACTGCACTGGAAGTTAATGTAATGCACTGACAGTTTAATGTAACACTGCACTGACAGTTTAATGTAACACTGCATTGACAGTTTAGAACACTGCACTGACATTTAATGTAACACTGCACTGACAGTTTAATGTCACATGCACTGACAGTTAAGTAAACTGCCTGACGTTTAATGTAACACTGCACTGGAGTTTAATGTAACACTGCACTGGCAGTATAATGTAACACTGCACTGACAGTTAAGGCTGCCTACACACGTCCGGACTATTTGTCCCGCTCGTAGCGAGTGCTCGGCCGGGACACATGTCCGTCTATCCGTTCAGGTTCTAATCCTGGGTCTTTTAAAGGGAGGGGTTGGGCTGAGACAGGTTTGCGCCCTTTAATAATTCCCCTATTGCTTAAGCTGAGTACACACTGTTAGATCTTTCCTCCTGACCGACTGTTCCGCACTTCCAACCAGTCGGATAGGAGGAATAGTGTCCACGGCCGGCGGTTTGCCGCGACCGAGATGCGTAGAGGACCACACAATCGCTGTGGTTTTCAGACATGTCTGACCATGCATTCATCCGATTCAGGCGAAGGAACAGTCGGTCGAATCCAAAAAACATGAATAAACATTATTTTGGCCTGAACTATCAATCAATAGGGTCGAATATTGTATGGTGTGTACCCAGCTTTAGATATTCTTTCCTCATTACTGTACCAATATGTACCAGATATACCATTTACCTTATTTCAAAAAACTATTACTTTGAATGACTTTATCCTGATTCTTATCTCGCAGCTATTTTCCTGTATCCCTGCAAGATTAAAGTTTATTTTTCTAGATCTTCTTGAGGACTAGAATTGATCCTTAGAGTGTTAAAGACAAACATTTCCAGATGTCTGGTAAATTTACCCTTTTCCTCCCAGAAGAGTCTTCTTTCCCCTTTGAGCTTTTGTGGCTGTGAATTTTTATAGCCGGAAGCAAGTCAATTTCTACCACATGTCTCTCCTAGAAATAGGTCACAAAATCAAATCAACAGAGACTGATGATCCCACAAGATGTAGGAAGGGCTGGAAGATGTATTTAAAGGGCATGTCCACCCCTAAAACTATAATCCCCCAAACTACTGGCCCCACCATGTAGGTAGTGTAATCCTTACCTCAATCCCAGCTCCATCTGGTTCTCCTGTAGTCCCCCCCAAAGTCCAAAAACTGACGACCAGGAGGCTAGCAGAGTCCATATAGGGCTCTGCCTGCTACCTGGCCTCCGGAGAATTCTGCCATGCGTGCTGCAGCCCTTCTCCCCCTCCCTCCCCTCGTTCTACTATCCCTCCCCCTAGTGTAAATCCCTTTAATATCCTGCTCCCCCATGTCCCCCAGCCCCAACCGTATTTTTTATATTCAGAAAGCCCCCAAACTCTTACTTACTCTCCTCTTTCCCCGGCGCTCCCGGCCTTCTGTTGCAAAATGCAGCAGAGGGCGGGACCGGCAGTTGCGTCCGTGATTGGCTGCCGCTCAGCCAATCATGGACGCGACTGCCGGTCCCGCCCCTCTGCTTGCATTTTGCAAGCAGAAGGCGGGAGCGCAGCGGGGAAGAGAGGAGAGGTAAGTAAGAGTTGGGGTCTTTCTGAATATAAAAAATACCCGGTTGGGGCTGGGGACATGGGGAGCAGGATATAAAAAAATACATTTTAGGGTGGACATAACCTTTAAGGCACCCCGGACATGGAAGGACCACTATGATTTTTGCAGTGCAACACTTATTATTATATTGAATTGTCTCATATATTACACACCAATTTACAATGACTGTTATCCATTCACATCAGGTCCTGTCCCAAGGTGTTATAATCAGTATTGTAACTACAGGGGCCCGGGCCACGCCTACAAGTTTTTCAAAAATGAAAAGAACATGGGGCAGAGAGGTTGGATGATTATTCCTACCTCTCAATACCATTTTGTTGAGGAGCTAAGTAGGTAGTTTTTTTTTATCTGCAGGTTAGTGTCTGTATTAAAGAAGTTCTGAAGTACCGAGTAGCCTGGCAGAAGCAGTTTTCTTTGGGCTGGTGCTCCTTATTGAGGGAACCAGCAGTCTTACCTGTCAACGTTTGCTCAGCATTTCTAGGCTGGATTGCGTCTGTTCACAAATTTCTTTAACAGGAAGGAAACAAACTGCAGGCACATTCAGTCAACATACAGACTTGTTTAACTATACTCTCTACGCCACTGTCAATTCCACCATTCAATAGCAAAGGAGAGGTATAAATGAATCCTTATTCGTTCCCCTGCCATACAGGCCACAGTGCTGGTAAGTAGATTTAGGAGAATATTTTGAACCTTGCAGGTCAAGGTTTTGGGGGTCAATAAGGCTAAATACAAAAGTTTGTTTTGCGGGTGGATGAATCCTTTTAATGAAACTCACTCAAATAGTGAACTATCCATTTTTTCAATTATTATAGAATGGGAGGTGAAGGAGGCAGAACTATGTATGTCTTACCTATATGCTAAGGAGAGAGGCAGGCAGATCCCGAATCACTTGCATGTTTCTGCAATTTGTGTTGGTATCATGAAAGCCTGACCCCGAGCTTTCAATAAAAATAATTACCTAGCAAAACATAACACATAATTCCCACTCTTGGATCGCTGGTATTTTCAGGCTCTTGTTCAGTAATTGCAGAACAGGGGGTAAGACATAGATCCTTAAGGGCTAGGCCACACTGTCGCGATTTTTTCGCGATTGCTCATGCAATTTTACCTAACAGCAATCGCAGCAACGCATACGGTTGGGATTCTGTTTGTGATACGCAATCACACATGCGATCACCATTTTAAAGCCCAATCGCATGTGATTTTGTATCTAATAAAAAGAAATCGCATGAGCAAATGCAGCGGAATCCCACACGCGATCGCTTTTGTGGCGCAGTGTGCCGTGCCCTTACACCCGTTCTTCAATTAATACAAAAACAGAATAGTTTACTCTAAGAGAATTATTCCATTGAGCTTAGTTGAAAGTAAAGAATATTTATAAATCTGTGTTGGAAAGGTCAGCCATGCAGGTTATTACCAGACGCTACCTACGCGGACGTAAAGTAATAGATTGATATTTAGGTAGACAAAGGAATTTCTTTCTGATCGTTTGGTGACTAACAATCCATTTTCACCAGATAAAGGGAGACACTGTAATTAATTTTACCTTTCCAAGCTACATAAAAGCAAAAACGAGAAAGAGGATTATACTGAAGTTAATGATGTGTGAATGAAGTGTTCTAAACAGCATAACGTGAGAATCCAGGAAGTCACACTTCAGATAACAGGAGGGATGATAACGTCGTCAATAAAGGAACAATCTGCAATATTTGGTCAGTTAAAGGAGAATTTTTTTAATAAAACACTCAAAACAAACAAACAAACAACTAAGTCCTGCCTGTAAAATTGACTTTTGCAAGTTGATTTCAGCTGAAAGTTCATTTCTTGCCGTGTTTTTATCACACGCTAACGATTGCAATCCATCAGTGGTGGGGGAACGCAAAGCATTGCATGTTATGTGGGAGGCCATATTGCATGTGATATGCGCTTTTTTTTGCAGATCGCATGCACTCAAATTGCACCCTATTGTGCAGATGCCAGGACAAAAGGGTGGTAAGGTTGGCATCTTGCATAGTGTGGCCTCACGCCATACTGGGGAGAAAATAAGGGGGGAATGGATTCCAGAATTCCCAGTATCAGCCAAAAAAGTGTAAAACCCATGTCCACAATCTTAACATGGGCTATACATTTAACTAGCAGGTCTGTGTTGTTTCCATTTACGGCACGGGAACGCGATACAGTAAAGAAAACGTAAATTTTGTGTAATTATGTACATGGCGCTACTATGTAACTGAACGTGGTCCTGCGATAAAAACACAATTTATTACTGCATCATGGGATCTTGGGCAGGTAAGTAACACGGCTTTGCGTTATTACACACCCCACCCACCCCAAATGCTTAGGCCTGGATCAGGTGGGAAAAGATGTCTACCTCTTTACAAAGAAAAATCACCCAAAGTTTCCCTTTAAATAAGAACTCCTTCTTAAAGGGGAACTGTGGTTATCACACAATTGTCTTCATAACTTTAAAGAAGCCTAGGATGATGTCTCTTGCTTCTCTGGATCTTAAATTATAGGCTTGTAAATATTCACTTCCTTTGTGTCTTGTCGTAGTCTGTGACAGGCACTGATCTGCTGTTTGAAAACCCCAACCCCCAAACAATCAATCTGCATACTATGATGCAGTGATGATGCTCGTCCCATGCTCCAGGCTGAGACTGGGGACAGAGCAGTAGTGTGGTAAATTACAGCTGCAGTACTACAAGTCAAAACACTTTTGTTACTGAGGTAAATTTAGAAAGACTGCAGCTAGAAGCATGATCCTGTAGTCATTTAATGTTAGGGGTGGGCCTTTTTATAAATGCAACTGTATAGAGACCACAGTTCCCCTTTAAGGTGCCGATAGGAAAGGCAATTGGGGAATAAGGTAAATAGTCATATGTGTATCACATGTTTATGTCCACTACTTTATTACCCCTGACAGAAGCTATGATCATACCTTTGGTTACATAACTTATTTTACAAAGAGTGAAAAAGAATAATACATTTAACATGAACACTACTTTCCTTTGAAAATTAAATATGATGATCAATTTTCAAATACAGGCTAATAATAAGATGTGAGTAAAAACAATATTTAGCTTTACATACCCTTTAGGAGATGAAAATGAAAAATGTCTTATTTTGCCTTTAATCATGATAACTCCTCCTTACTAATGAATGGCATAGGTTGTGAACAACATGAATGCTCACTGTGTATATATGCTGGGATGAAGGGGTTAACAATTTGTAAACAATGATTGGCCAATATGGCTTTTTATAGAGGGTATGGTGAACAGCAATGCATGAGTTATGAATAAGGGTTTGTACTTGAAAGGCTGACTTGTTCTAATGCCCCATCACTGCATGTAATACGAGTTTTTAACATGATGCACAATAAAAAATGTTTTTCTTATACGAACCATACGGACGTCCAGCGTGTTCTTTTCTTAATACCTGGATTGTCGCTCACTCTCTAAAGTATCACAGCCATATTGTCTCCTAGTAGTCTTGTAGAACTCAAGTTCTAAGTTATAATTCCTATTACACTGTACAGCACTAAAGGATTCTTTGTTTCGAGAACTAAGGAAGAACAACTATCTGACTCTAAACTCCAATTCCCTTTTAACTCAACCCAGAGAAGAAAGCTCCTTGTTTGTTTTAGTTCAGCAGTTCAGCCGTATTAAAGGGGAAGGATGCTATTCACATATTGGTCTTTACATCATATAGGTTCCTTTTAATCATTCCATTTACATTTCTACATATTCTTCAATGGTGTGATTGTCTGCTAGCTAGCAGGCTGGGGACTTTTTTCCATTGATTTTACTTTTTACCAACATGAGTGGTTTCTACTAAACTGGCCCATTATGTTTGCTCAGTGACTGGTGTCCGCCCCCCCTCCCCACTACCCCTTGTGTCCCCACTGCGACCATGCTGTACACTGTGCCTCCTGTTCAATGAGATAGTTCCCTTCTTAGAAGTTCCAATCTCGTACCCCACGGACTCCTGGTGCCTTCCCATCGCTTGTGGCGACCCCCAATGCCCTTCTGCCGCCCATTAAGCTTCTTTTTTTGTTTTCCTTGTCACTCTCTGAGCTGACTGAACTGCCAGACCTTTGATCTCCTTGGTGTTACATCACAGTGATCACACAGGCCTGTTTACCATCAATAGGGGCTCAATCCACAGAATGCGGGTTTGGATAACAGACTAAAAAATATTCAAAAATGCAAAAATCATTCACATTTAGTGAAGTCTGTGCCCCCAATATTCCTGATACATTGTGTTTTCAGAGAATAAAACCCACTTGGAATTAGTTGAGTCTCCTAACCTGGTAGTCTGAAATACACGAAATGAAGACAAATTAAATAATATACTCCACTGCATGACAGTTAATGTAAAACTGCACTGACAGTTTAATGTAACACTGCACTGACAGTTTAATGTAACACTGCACTGACAGTTTAATGTAACACTGCACTGACAGTTTAATGTAACACTGCACTGGCAGTTTAATGTAACACTGCACTGGCAGTATAATGTAGCACTGCACTGACAGTTTAAGGCTGCCTACACACGTCCGGACTATTTGTCCCGCTCGTAGCGAGTGCTCGGCCGGGACAAATGTCCGTCTATCAGTTCAGGTTCTAATCCTGGGTCTTTTAAAGGGAGGGGTTGGGCTGAGACAGGTTTGCTGCCCTTTAATAATTCCCCTATTGCTTAAGCTGAGTACACACTGTTAGATCTTTCCTCCTGACCGACTGTTCCGCACTTCCAACCAGTCGGATAGGAGGAATAGTGTCCACGGCCGGCGGTTTGCCGCGACCGAGCATGCGTAGAGGACCACACAATCGCTGTGGTTTTCAGACATGTCTGACCATGCATTCATCCGATTCAGGCGAAGGAACAGTCGGTCGAATCCGAAAAAACATGAATAAACATTATTTTGGCCTGAACTATCAATCAATAGGGTCGAATATTGTATGGTGTGTACCCAGCTTTAGATATTCTTTCCTCATTACTGTACCAATATGTACCAGATATACCATTTACCTTATTTCAAAAAACTATTACTTTGAATGACTTTATCCTGATTCTTATCTCGCAGCTATTTCCCTGTATTCCCTGCAAGATTAAAGTTTATTTTTCTAGATCTTCTTGAGGACTAGAATTAGATCCTTAGAGTGTTAAAGACAAACATTTCCAGATGTCTGGTAAATTTACCCTTTTCCTCCCAGAAGAGTCTTCTTTCCCCTTTGAGCTTTTGTGGCTGTGAATTTTTATAGCCGGAAGCAAAGTCAATTTCTACCACATGTCTCTCCTAGAAATAGGTCACAAAATCAAATCAACAGAGACTGATGATCCCACAAGATGTAGGAAGGGCTGGAAGATGTATTTAAAGGGCATGTCCACCCCTAAAACTATAATCCCCCCAACTACTGGCCCCACCATGTAGTGTAGTGTAATCCTTACCTCACATCCCAGCTCCATCTGGTTCTCCTGTAGTCCCCCCCAAAGTCCCAAAAACTGACGACCAGGAGGCTAGCAGAGTCCATATAGGGTCTGCCTGCTAACTGGCCTCCGGGAGAATTTCTGCCATGCGTGCTGCAGCCTTCTCCCCCTCTCTCTCGTTCTACTATCCCTCCCCCTAGGGTAAACCCTTTAATATTGCTCCCCCATGTCCCCCAGCCCCAACCGGGTATTTTTATAATTCAGAAAGCCCCCAAACTCTTACTTACCTCTCTCTCTTCCCCCGCTGCGCTCCGGCCTTCTGCTTGCAAAATGCAAGCAGAGGGGCGGGACCGGCAGTTGCGTCCGTTATTGGCTGCCGCTCAGCCAATCATGGAGCGACTGCCGGTCCCGCCCTCTCTGTGCATTTTGCAAGCAGAAGGCGGGAGCGCAGCGGGGGAAAGAGGAGAGGTAAGTAAGAGTTGGGGGTCTTTCTGAATATAAAAAATACCCGGTTGGGGCTGGGGGACTGGGGAGCAGGATATAAAAAATACATTTTAGGGTGGACATAACCTTTAAGGCACCCCGGACATGGAAGGACCACTATGATTTTTGCAGTGCAAAACTATTATATTGAATTGTCTCATATATTACACACCAATTTACAATGACTGTTTATCCATTCACATCAGGTCCTGTCCCAAGGTGCTTATAATCAGTATTGTAACTACAGGGGCCCGGGCACGCCTACAAGTTTTTCAAAAATGAAAAGAACATGGGGCAGAGAGGTTGGATTGATTATTCCTACCTCTCAATACCATTTTGTTGAGGAGCTACAGTAGGTAGTTTTTTTTATCTGCCAGGTTAGTGTCTGTATTAAAGATAGTTCTGAAGTACCGAGTAAGCCTGGCAGAAGTAGTTTTCTTTGGGCTGGTGCTCCTTATTGAGGGAACCAGCAGTCTTACCTGTCAACGTTTGCTCAGCATTTCTAGGCTGGATTGCGTCTGTTCACAAATTTCTCTTACACAGGAAGGAAACAAACTGCAGGCACATTCAGTCAACATACAGACTTGTTTAACTATACTCTCTACGCCACTGTCAATTCCCACATTTCAATAGCAAAGGAGAGGAGGTATAAATGAATCCTTATTCGTTCCCCTGCCATACAGAGCCACAGTGCTGGTAAGTAGATTTAGGAGAATATTTTGAACCTTGCAAGGTCAAGGTTTTGGGGGGTCAATAAGGCTAAATACAAAAGTTTGTTTTGCGGGGTGGATGAATCCTTTTAATGAAACTCACTCAAATAGTGAACCTATCCATTTTTTCAATTATTATAGAATGGGAGGTGAAGGAGGCAGAACTACTGTATGTCTTACCTATATGCATAAGGGAGAGGCAGGCAGATCCCGAATCACTTGCATGTTTCTGCACTTTGTGTTGGTATCATGAAAGCCTGACCCCGAGCTTTCAATAAAAATAATTACCTAGCAAAACATACACACATAATGCCCACTCTTGGATCGCTGGTATTTTCAGGCTCTTGTTACAGTAATTGCAGAACAGGGGGTAAGACATAGCTCCTTAAGGGCTAGGCCACACTGTCGCGATTTTTTCGCGATTGCTCATGCAATTTTTACCTAACAGCAATCGCAGCAACGCATACGGTTGGGATTCTGTTTGTGATACGCAATCACATGCGATCACCATTTTAAAGCCCAATCGCATGTGATTTTGTATCTCAAATTAAGAAATCGCATGAGCAAATGCAGCGGAATCCCACACGCGATCGCTTTTGTGGCGCAGTGTGCCGTGCCCTTACACCCCGTTCTTCAATTAATACAAAAACAGAATAGTTTACTCTAAGAGAATTATTCCATTGAGCTTAGTTTGAAAGTAAAGAATATTTATAAATCTGTGGTATTGGAAAGGTCAGCCACTGCAGGTTTATACCAGACGCTACCTACGCGGACGTAAAGTAATAGATTGATATTTAGGTAGACAAAGGAATTTCTTTCTGGATCGTTTGGTGACTAACAATCCATTTTCACCAAGATAAAGGGAGACACTGTAATTAATTTTACATTTCCAAGCTACATAAAAGCAAAACGAGAAAGAGGATTATACTGAAGTTAATGATGTGTGAATGAAGTGTTCTAAACAGCATAACGTGAGATATCCAGGAAGTCACACTTCAGATAACAGGAGGATGATAACGTCGTCAATAAAGGAACAATCTGCAATATTTGGTCAGTTAAAGGAGAATTTTTTAAATAAAACCTCAAAACAAACAAACAAACAACTAAGTTCCTGCCTGTAAAATTGACTTTTGCAAGTTGATTTCAGCTGAAAGTTCATTTCTCTGCCGTGTTTTATCACACGCTAACGATTGCAATCCATCAGTGTGTGGGAATCGCAAAGCATTGCATGTTAATGTGGGAGGCCATATTGCATGTGATATGCGCTTTTTTTTGCAGATCGCATGCACTCAAATTGCACCCTATTGTGCAGATGCCAGGACAAATGGGTGGTAAGGTTGGCATCTTGCATAGTGTGGCCTCAGCCATACTGGGGAGAAAACATAAGGGGGAATGGATTCCAGAATTCCCAGTATCAGCCAAAAAAAGTGTAAAACCCATGCTACCCAATCTTAACATGGGCTATACATTTAACTAGCAAGGTCTGTGTTGTTTCCATTTACGGCACGGGAACGCGATACAGTAAAGAAAACGTAAAATTTTGTGTAATTATGTAACATGGCGCTACTATGTAACTGAACGTGATCCTGCGATAAACACACATTTATTACTGCATCATGGGATCTTGGGCAGGTAAGTAACACGGCTTTGCGTTATTACACCACCCACCCCACCCCAAATGCTTAGGCCTGGATCAGGTGGGAAAAGATGTCTACCTCTTTACAAAGAAAATTCCACCAAAGTTTCCCTTTAAATAAGAACTCCTTCTTAAAGGGTAACTGTGGTTATCACACAATTGTCTTCATAACTTTAAAGAAGCCTAGGATGATGTCTCTTGCTTCTCTGGATCTTAAATTATAGGCTTGTAAATATTCACTTCCTTGTATGTCTTGTCGTAGTCTGTGACAGTCACATGATCTGCTGTTTGAAAAACCCCAACCCCCAAACAATCAATCTGCATACTATGATGCAGTTGATGATGCTCTGTCCCATGCTCCAGGCTGAGACTTGGGGACAGAGCAGTAGTGCTGGTAATATTACAGCTTGCAGTACTACCAAGTCAAAACACTTTTGTTACTGAGGTAAATTTAGAAAGACTGCAGCTAGAAGCATGATCCTGTAGTCATTTTAATGTTAGGGGTGGGCCTTTTTTAATAAATGCAACTTGTATAGAGACCACAGTTCCCCTTTAAGGTGCCGATAGGAAAGGCAATTGGGGAATAAGGTAAATAGTCATATGTGTATCACATGTTTATGTCCACCTTACTTTATTACCCCTGACAGAAGCTATGATCATACCTTTGGTTACATAACATTTATTTTACAAAGATGTGAAAAAGAATAATACATTTAACATGAACACTACTTTCCTTTGAAAAATTTAAATATGATGATCAATTTTCAAATACAGGCTAATAATAAGATGTGAGTAAAAACAATATTTAGCTTTACATACCCTTTAGGAGTGAAAATGAAAAAATGTCTTATTTTGCCTTTAATCATGATAACTCCTTACTGAATGAATGGCATTAGGTTTGTGAACAAACATGAATGCTCACTGTGTATATATGCTGGGATGAAGGGGTTAACAATTTGTTAAACAATGATTGGCCAATATGGCATTTTTATAGAGGGTATGGTGAACAGCAATGCATGAGTATATGAATAAGGGTTTGTACTTGAAAGGCTGACTTGTTCTAATGCCCCATCACTGCATGTAATACGAGTTTTTAACATGATGCACTAATAAAGAAATGTTTTTCTTATACGAACCATACGGACGTCCAGCGTGTTCTTTTCTTTATATACCTGGATTGTCGCTCACTCTCTAAAGTATCACAGCCATATTGTCTCCTAGTAGTCTTGTAGAACTCAAGTTCTACGTTATAATTCCTATTTACACTGTACAGCACTAAAGGATCTCTTTGTTTCGAGAACTAAGGAAGAACAATACTCTGACTCTAAAACTCCAATTCCCCTTTTAACTCAACCCAGAGAAGAAAGCTCCCTTGTTTGTTTTAGTTCAGCAGTTCAGCCGTATAAAGGGGAAGGATGCTATTCACATATTGGTCTTTACATCATATAGGTTCTCTTTTAATCATTCCATTTACATTTCTACATATTCTTCAATGGTGTGATTGTCTGCTAGCTAGCAGGCTAGGGGATCTTTTTTCCATTGATTTTACTTTTTACCAACATGAGTGGTTTCTACTAAACTGGCCCATTATGTTTGCTCAGTGACATGTGGGCATATTCTGAACATTTACATCATCTTAAAATAGAAGATCCAGTCAGTTCATAACTTGTGTGGACTTATGGACATATGTGAGGAATGAAAGTTACCCATAAATCTTTGAGAATCCGTCATTCAGGTCAGAGACTTAAGGACCACACAATGTGTGGCAAATTGAATGTGTGGCAAAACTGCTAGTTCCCAATACCCTACAGCTCTCAGAAACCAGCACGCTAGACATGCCGCTCTTTGACAATTTACACCGCCCTCCCAGTAATGACCAAAGAGCTGTCAGCAAACAGCTGGACTGCCTGGACGGAATCTGGGGAGAGTGATGTAATACTCTCAGGACTATGTCAGAATCTATTTGGGCAGCAGGCCCAGTGAGGTTTCCACCAGTAACCAAACAGACCTTGCCAAAAAAGTATTGGCAAGGCCCTGTTTAGAATAAACCATGCGGTTTTGAAATTCAATATTCTGATGAATGCAAAGATGATGTCCCATTTAAACAAACAAGGATACCAATTTTCCTTCACAATGATTAGCCTAATGATCCAATACTTATTCCCACTTATTTGTGGCTGGGCAAGAATTAGAGCCAGAGAAAAGCAATCTGGGTACCTGCAATACCTAGAGCTGATGTGCAAATTAACCGTCCATACATTACAAACTTATCTCCCCTGATGTTCAAGCGATTTTCCAACAAACACCTGTCCTGATCACTTTGCAGTGGATATTACTATCATAAACATGATCCGGACAGGACATGTCTACTAGGTGTAATGTTGTGGTATTGTATGGATATATACATTGCAGGGAAGGAAGTAAATTTAGGAATGAAAGCTTAAACAACTGCTGCATGCACGCGTGTGTCCAGCAGCCCTGTCCATGGTTCCAAACACGTAGTGTGGAATTATGTTTATTGTTTATCCTCTTCATTTTGGGACATGAGAAAATTAATATAGTTAGGTCTCCGCTTTACAGAAGATGATTATGGATCATTTCCACCATGTTTGTTCATTTCACTGTTTAAGTAGCATTCAGCAGAGAATTTTATTTCATCCATCAGTAAGGCTACTCCTGGGAATTCACGTGGTGGTTCATGTGAGCTGCGAATTCCTTAACAGTACATTTTATTGTAGCTGTCCATCAATTACAGGACTACACTCCGTATTGGGAGCAGTCGTGGTTATGCCAGAGAGATTGTCTCCAATTGCATTTTGTCAGCTACTTAAAGGAATTCAGAATCACTCCTATTCCTGTTACAGGCTACACTTCCACAATGACATCTAATACCTAAACTGGACATCACCCAACCAAAATAGAACCAATAACATCACAAATCCTCTCACGGTAATGAATAACTATATTAGTAGCAGATAGTAAGTATATTAATCTATGCCCAAAATTTTATTTCCAATAACAATGAAGATGCAATTTATTTGCAGAAGGTTGAGAAAATAATCTATTTAACAATAAAAGCATTTGTTCAAATAATGTCAAGAGAACTGGTTTTACTGTTCTAGGTAGCAAAGTCTACTACAAGTCATTAGCTAAAGACCTAGTAATGGGACATGTGTCACATATAAAGAAAGAACATTTCTATTTTTAAAGTTAGGTTTCAGGATTTCCACCCTAGTGATTAGGTAACTACAGTAAGTCCTGGTAATGCTGGTAACTTAAAGGGGAACTTTGGTCCAAAAATGACTTTAGGTAAATTGATAGGAATTGCTCTCCTGAGAATTTTTGCAATTTATTTTCATTGTTTATTTTACATAGTTTTGAAGATATTAACATTTTTGTGTGTGATATGGTAGCAGCATCACCAGGTCCCCTGCACTTCCTGCTCTGAAACCTGCCAGTCAATCTGCCCTATGTCTCCTCCCCTTTGCAGCCCCCCTGGTCCCTCCCACTCATGGAACCCATGGTCCCTTACAGCCCCACGTGGCCCCGCCCACTTGCAGGTGCTGTGGGCCACTCACCAAACCCCCCCACCCCCACCCCCGAGAAAACTCTGTGGAAACAGCCTTTTCAGGAAGAGTGAGAACAGTGAGAGCTCTGCCTGAAAAGGCTGTTTTCACATAGTGAGAGAGGGCTGTAGATTCCCTTACCTTCTCTGCAGCTGCAGGTCCTTCACACAGCAGAAAGGAGGAGGGACTTCCTGTCTCCCTCACACACTGAGGGAGTCTGAGGCTGTGCTTGCCGACAGTACTGTGCAGGAGAAGCCTTAGGAATGTCAGCCTCCCACCCATAAACTTTCTGGTCAGTAATTTCTTTATATCTTCGGCTGAGGAACACGTAGAGAGGTGGTTGATGGCTCGTTTTAAAGGTAGGAAAGTGGCCTTTCATTTAAACTCAACTTGTTTGGAGACCACAGTTCCCCTTTAATACTTTCCTCATTGGCTTGTCCATCAGATATCATGTTATCAGGTGGCAGCAACATTGATATTTAATTAATTTATCCAGGGAAATTACTCTTTTGACTTTGAAACTCCTACCCCTCTTTGGCCAATGGCAGCATTGTGTAATTTAATTGGTCCATCCAGGTCATGATTTTCATATTGATAACTACAGTGAACCAATCAAGTAGATGGCCAAACTGTTGAAAGTTTCCTTTAAAACATTTACTTTCTGTATGTCTGTCTAGCAATTTCAGGAATTGTAACTAAATACCCCAAGTGCACAGTCAATGTGGGCTACCAAATGTTTAGTTTAATGAATAATCATGTATAATATATGACATTATTTCTGCAGTAATCAGAAAAATTCTCAGTGTGTTGCGATATGAGAAATATGTGATATATAAATATACATAGTTTACCTTACCTGTCAGCCGTGAATAGTTCACCTCTTTATTATGTGAAGCGGACAATAAATACAACCCCTTTGTTTGGTAGCCTGAGCAGGCATGGTGCAGACAGTAATATAGGGCTTTTTTTTATTAGGCTTATTGATGCTTTGTTCAGCTATCCTAACTTCATTATTAATTTTAGCTAGTTTGATTGCTTTCTTACACTCCTTGTTACAGTTTTTATAATCCCTAAAGGCCCTTTCCGTTCCCTCGGCCTTAAAGGTTTTAAATGCCTTTTTCTTCCTTTCCATTTGCCTCTTTACATCAGAATTCAGCCACATGGGCGCAGATTTATTTTTTTTACATTTATTTCCCAAGCGTATAACTTTAGATGTGAACTGGCTTAAAATCCCCTTGAACACAGTCCACTTCTGTTCAGTACCTTTTCCTGATAATACATTATCCCAGTTGACATTCTGAAGAGCTGCTTTTAACCTGGGAAAATTTGCCTTCCCGAAATTAAAAGTCTTTGTTAACGCAGCGCACTTTTCCTTTCGATAACAAAGTCCAAATGCCACTATTTCATGGTCACTATTCCCTAAGCCTCCAGTTACCTTTATATCTATAATGTGCTCCATGATGTTAGATATTACCAGATCCAACAGAGCTCCTTTTCTAGTAGGAACCTCAACCACCTGTGAGAGAAAATTATCCTGCTGCAAATTCAGGAACTCATCGCCTTTTTCTGTGATGGCAGTTCCACCACACCAATCAATGTCAGGGTAATTGAAGTCCTCCATAATGAGCACACTCCCCAAACTTGTAGCCCTTGCCAACTGCATATGAAGTTGACTCACCTCCTCTTTGCTAGCATTTGGCGACTTATAGCAGACACCAACAATGACATTACCCCCTTTCCTGTTGCCTAATTCCACCCATATTGCCTCCACTTTATCATCCATATCGCCAGTTATCTCTTCTTTTAAATTCGGCTTCAATTCTTTTTTAACATAAACACATATTCCTCCCCCTTTCCTTTTTTCTCTGTCCTGCCTAAACAAGGCATATCCTTCTAAATTTACAGCCCAGTCGTGAGAACTGTTCAACCACGTTTCTACTATACCTATTACATCATACTTTTCATTCAATGCCATAATTTCCAATTCACCCATTTTGTCAACCAGGCTTCTCGCATTTGCAAACGTACATTTTAGATTATGATCCTGTAATTTATTCGTACACTTTAATACACATGCCTCCCTATCCCCTATGCTAGCCCCACCCCCCTTTCCGCCGACCACTGGCCTATCTACACCCTGCTTTCCTCCTGGGCTATCTATCCCAGTGAGACTGCTAATACCCTCCCCCCAAAAAGTTCTCATCACATGTTATAAATAGATTATACCTTTGCCTTTAATTGCTTCTAGAAGTTTTGGCACCTGAGCCAAACTTTTTTAGCAGCCGCAAAAGAGGGCGTGGCTTTTGGAAGTGGGTGTGGTGGGCTAACTAACGCTGGCTGGTGAACTGGAGGGCTGGCCTAACAGTGACTGCTGAACCCTTCAGCGCTCTAATTCAGCAGACACTTTTAACAAGCATGTCCACCCCCAAAACTAAAATTTTACCCACTACTGGCCCCACTGTGTAGTTTAAAGAAATCCTTACCTTACATCCCTGCTCCTTTTGGTTCTCCTGCAGTGCTTGTCCAAATTCCAGGAAACTGAATAGTAGGAGTTGTCTTGCTGTGGGAGAGGTTTCTGCCTTCTCCTTGTCCTCTGAGAGGTCAGTGGCATGTGCAGGGGAGCCCTTCCTCCCTCCCTCCTGATCCCTCCATGGCTGCCCTTCACTGGAAATGGTTTTTGCTATAATGTAGGGCATACTGCTATGTGGCAAAGCGAGTTCCCCCAAACAGAGACTGGTACATATAAGTCGCCCACTGTGACTGGTTCATACAAATTTGGCCACAGTGACTGGTACATACAATTTGGCAACAGTGAGTGTTACAAAATGTTGGGAAACTTGTATGTAACTCAATGCAATGATTAAAATATGTATAACACCCACTAAATTGATATGGTAATGTGGTCTGTATACTACCACATGCATGTGCAACACTGTGTCCTATTGGACTAAGTACATTTATTGTATCTAGACTAGACCCATGCTATAGAGAGGGGAGGTTTGGCAGTTCCAAACCCTGAAACTAGTGTTAATCTTGCGTGGATATCCTTGGATAGATTCAACAATATGTATATACTTGTGCTTGGACTCACCATTCCTCGTTGGTGTTCTGGGTGCTGAGTCGCCTCTGACCCTTTGCTTGGCCCTTAAACTTGAAGATAAGAGCAGGCTTAGTCATAGGTTATGCCTATAACTAAGAGTACGGTTGAGTGCGTGTCTTGTTTTATTATGTCATAATAAAGATAAAGATTTTTACGATAACACTGCTGCTGTAAATGGTTCTTGAACTGGGGGTCACCCTTCGTAGTCTGCTCTTATCTTCAAACTTGTATGTACCAATCACTGTTGGCAAACTTATATGTACCAGTTACTGTGGGAAAACTTGTGACTGGTACATACCATGTTCTCACGCCTTTTTTTATTTAGCTGGCCTTTTGACTTGGGCCCTCTCTTCCACTCAGTCCCAAGACACCTGCCTACGTTACCTTGTAGGTAATCCAGCCTTGATCAATGGATGTGAAAGTGACTGGTGCATAAAAGTTTGCCCACAGTAACTTGTACATACAAATTTGCCCACAGTGACTTGTACATACTAGTTTTCCCACAATGAGTGTGACTGATACATACAGGTTTGCCCAAAGTGAATGGAACATATAAGTTTGCCCACAGTGACTGGTGTTAGAATAAATATCCTCACTAGCCTCGCCGGACTTTAGTCTTAGAGCCACTAAGAGACCTTTTTACAGCGCCGGGAGATAGAGTTCAACCACACATTTCTGTAGTAAAAATCTAACTCATACATTTGCCCACAGTGACCGGTAATACAAGTTTGCCCACAGTGACTGGTACAAATAACTTTACTTATGATATTTGGTAAATACAAGTTGACCCACAGTGACTAGTACATACAAATATACCCACAGTGACTGTTACAAATAAACAATTGATCTTTCTATGACAGGACTCAGGTGAGGTGATGGAAGGCAGAACCAGGAGACATGAGAGAGTGAGACACACAACTACATTTTCTGGAAGAAGACTATCAGGGAGATTCCATAAAAGTTCTTATTGTTAAAAATGGTGCTAATTTTGCTCCAACTAATTAGATTTTAGTTTTCAAATGTTTAAGAAGATCTGATTGGTTGTGCAAAATTAGCACCATTTTAAATAAGAACTTTTATTGAATAGCCCTGAATGTATCTTAGTGGCGCTTGCACTTCTCGCAGTCGCAGATCTTGCAATATTTTTCTTACTGCTGACAGCAGTCAGTAGCTTACTTTTGTACAGTACGTCATGTTTTTACTGTTCATTTATTTTTAATTGGTTTGCACAATTTACTGAGAACCTCTGTCATTTATAGCGTCATTGGTAATCTGTGGATACAATAGGTCAGAAGTTAAAGCAGCGTGGAGCTGTGCGTGCAGCACTTTCACTTAACTGGAACTGAGGTCTGAGAGGAACCTTTTATTTACATGTTTGTCACATGGCTTATTGGCTGAATGCCCACTGTGTATGCTGCAACATAAGGTAGGCAAGAGTAGTCTACTATTAACTTACTACTACGTGCAGACTTGCATAGCTCCCATTTAGGTTGATTCTGTTAGGGAGATAAATATTATATCTGGGTAATGCAGGATATTAGTGTTTGCAAATAAAAACGGTAAAATGAATGAAAATATGGAAAAACAGCACAGCTTTTATTAATTACTTACAGCAGCATGGGGCCTGTCATATGGACTGCAGCCCATTAAACTGTTAGGGGTCACGTAAACTCCCAGTCATACTGCATCTTACCAGTAATCCAGCCAGCTCCCCTGTTGTTCTGAGTAGTTGCAGGGATCTGGCTTCTTTCTTGTAAAACGGAGGCCCAAATAAGGTTGATAACCTTTGATCCATCACAGCTATTAGGAAATGTCTGTTCTTCGGCCAGGGCTTTATCTGTTTGTCCTGATCCTTGATTGTGACAACCCACTGATAAAAGTCCTAGGCCTATAGCATCAGTGTCTGCTCTGCTTATAGTACTGCGCAAATGTACGTGCCTACTAATTGTCTGTGCGCACGGATAATTTAAAGGACCACTAAATCAAAATTGAAATTCTTCCACTAAATAACTTAAAATTATGTGGGAGGTAGAAACAAGTATTTTAGCTATTAACTATTAATAGTATGTGCTCACAGCTCCCACTCTCCTTGCCATTTACTGGAAAGGAAAATTTTTCTACAGTACTGTAACAATATTTTCCACATAGATTATCTTGGAGAAATGTGGTCCTTAAGGTGAGACAATGTGCTCCTGGGAAAAACTATCCTGAAAAGTCACATTCTAGTATTTTATGATAAATTATAATACTGGCATCGACAATTCCCAAACATGTGCTCTGTCTCTGGATCCTGAAGTAGAAAAGTATAAAAATGTATAATGGAACTAAAGGCTCTGATCATCCCCGCCTGGAAATACAATAGCACACCCTCCACATTCCACTTCTAGAAATCACATGGTGCAGAGCTGCAGGGGGGAATTATAAAGTGATCTTAGCACAGCTCTGTGCATTGTATTTCTCATCAGTTTACCTATTTAAAGGACATGTCCAGCTTAAAAAATCTTTTCATACAAATGCACCCCCCCAAACCCCAGTTTCGCATTATATATAAATGCCAAAGATGCCCCTGAAGTGACTTATCTAACCCGGTCCCTCAGTCGCCCTGCACTGCTCTGCTGGGGCAGAGTCTCACTGTTCCTGGTTTGCTCGCAACAAGCTTGAAAAAGGAGCAGAGTGCGGCGAGGGACCAGGTTAGGTAAGTCACTTCAGGGGCATCTTTGTATAATGCAAAACTGGGGGGGGGTTTAGGGGGGGAATTTTGCAACACACAGCACATTCCCAAGGGGTGGGCAGGGCTACAGTGGAGCACTTTGGAGGTAAGCATTCTAATTACCTGATGTACTCCCAGGGATAAGAACCTAGCGGGGATTGAGTAAAGTCTTTAGTTCCCCTTTGGGTTGGTAAGTAAGTAAATAGGGGGTTCAGGTTTGGATAGCTTTGAAAACAGTTGTTGAGTGGACCTCTGATCTATGGTTTCCTGGTGGGCCTCCCATCATTCCACTTCGACAGCGATTTCATGGATTTTGTACTGGGTTGACCTGTATTTTTACCCAGTCAACATTTTAGCTATATGTGTTTACATGGGAGACCTATCTCAATGGTTTTTTGATCTAATTGTCCTTCATGGTCTATTGGACAAATGCACCAGGACAGAAAAACAATCAATATTTAAGTGAGTGTCCCAGTTCCTAATGTAACTTTCCTAACGATTATTCAGTTTGTTTAATGACATCATTGCTCTGCGTTACAATGTGTAACACTAATATTGTCACTGAAACTGCTTATTATGATATCTCTAATGGGAAACTAAATCCAGCTATAATAAGCAATAATACAGCTATTTCTCGACATGTTGAAAGAGATTAACCATGCATACAGCATATTCCTTTAAGTCTATGTTTAGACCTGTCTAGCATAGGAATATTACAGTAAGGGGAAACAAAATAAATAGTATTAATCAGAAAATGATAACTAATAATCATGAATTAGTGAAGCAGAGGCCGCAGTACCTATCGCAGGTGGACTTAAGTCATTATTTTTTTGATAAAGCTGTTCTTTATATACATACAGAATGTGTGTGTATTTCAAAGTATTTTATTGACATGTGCTTGCAATAACCCTTGCTGTGTTTGTCTGTATATAACTAGCTTTGATGAAGACCTTGTTAAAAGTAACCTGTAACACATCAGAACTGATAAACAATGAGCTTTGAGTATATACAGCCAATCAAAATGAGCATTCAGGAATTATATAGCCAAGGGCTAACTGTAATAGGAACAGCAACTAAGATTGTGCGTAATGTGTATCTGTAATAAAGATCATTATCCAGGGCATCCTTTGGAGGACATGGCATATGTATTATTGTGCCAGGATAGCTCTGGGGCATCTCTAGTGCACCTTTCCCAGACAATGTCACACTACTAATAAATCACTTTACTTTCCATTAGTTTAAGCCCCAGGCTATCCAGTAGACAGTACTAAATAACTGTCACCACAACTATGAGCTTTCTCCATTACATATTTATTGGGCTGTTTCACAATTCCATTTGCTTGAATAAACGGTTCATTCAAAATGTTTAATTAAAAAGAAACTGATTTTGTAAGTTTGCAGGACAGGGTTAAACCAATGACTTGTAAAATATCTGTGAGTAGATCTCGGGTGAACTGCAGAGCATGACCTTTTAGTCAGGGTTAAAAGGAAGTATCTGAGCAATGCCACCTGAGTATCCGGGTCAGGTATCAGGTGACAGGGTAAATGGTGGGTGAGCAGGAGGATTATGGGAAATGTCCAGGGCAAGCCATCTAGTCATGACATCTATATTAGCCACAAATGTGACTGTAAGAGTTCAATGTCACATTGTGCTAGGAATAAAAAGGCCCTTCTCTAGGAGATTTCACGTGTTCCAGAATGACAAAGACAACAGACATAACCATGTATGCAACAAAGCACGGTTATAATTTCTACATCATGACTGTTGTGTGGGTACAATGTTCCCTCTGTCTTTGCTGTTCCCTCTGTGAGACTGTTGTAACTATAGACTTTACATCTTAGTACTAGATCTCTCCAGCTTGTAGCTCTCCAGGTATTTACTGAACACCTCATAAGGGCCCCTTTTCATTCTCTACAGAAATTAGCCTATCAGTGTGTTGAAAAAGCACAAAGCACATAGTGGGAAGCCAAAATAAAGTTCTACGTAAAAACAATTGTTCATTCAATTTTCATAATGCATGTGTTGCAAACAACACACCAAAGTTAGTGAAAATTGCTGAAATTTATGTTGTTGTGAGTGAAAAAAACAGTTTATGCCAAGCTTTCTCAGTGCTTCAGCACTATGTTGAATACAGGTAAGTCCAGGACACTAACCTGGCAAATAAAAACTGTAGCTCATGGCCCTGCCCAATGAAATGACAGTAAGAGGTAGGAATAACCAATCCTAACACCCTGCCACGGGTACCTTTTGTTATGTTGACTGTTTACAGCGAAGTTGTCCTTTAATCAGTTTTGTGTTTGGTAAAATAAATAGATTCTGGTAAATTTCCATTTTGTTCACTTCTACACTGTAGAAGTGTTCACACAGTAACATCTAAGTATTGACATAGTAACATGCAGAGCAACATAGTTGTCAAGTCTGAATAAAGACAACAATTAGTCATTTTGATTCTTTGAAGCAAATGACAATCTGAGGCCTCATACTGGACTCAAACTTCAGCCTTGAACTCAGGAAGTATAAAAACTTTATCTTCTTACATATCTGTGGTTTCATTTTGTCATTTTAGAGCATATCCTGGCTGAGTGCAGTGCCAGCATCCTGATCATATCACAGTTCCACATTCTAGCTATATAGGGATATACCATGAAAGACTGTCATGTTTAGATGCTGACTGATTAGAAGCAACACCTTGAATATATAACTGTACATCCCAATAGTCTAACATTGTTACATCAATGGGGTGTATCCCTGGGCTGTCTGCATCTGTGGGTCTACAAAAGGAACTAACCTCATTCATACAAGAATTGATTTTTCTATATCAAGAATAAAATCCAGGGCTGGGGAATTGGTCCATAAATCCTACTCCCACTCCCCAGTTTATTACACCTTTGACTCATTCCCCAAACCCTACTATCCTATTACTTACCTGGCTACCCGGCGATCCCGAAAGAAAACATTCTCCATGAAGTCCGCTGATCCATTTCCCAGAAGGTGTGTAGCCGTCTTAGGGAGAACTATTAGCTATCATCTGGCAGAGAGCGGAGAATCTATGAGATAGGACATTTTAACATATTGGATTTTTTACTTTGCAGTTTAAAATGAAAAAGTATTTTTGCAAAGTTCGACTCCAGGAACCCAATAACTGTTTCTGATGCCAACTCCACTGGTTATCAGTCAGGGCAGAAAATATGAATTGAATGTACAAGAATCGGACAAGTTGGAGATGTTTCTATTAAGTCCTGCTCAATCGCATTAACACGCATGATTGCTAGTTAATCAGAATAATATTTAGTGTAAGAACTGAACTGTTTGTAGTTCTATGATAGATTTATTTTCAATGGACAGTCAATCATTTCATTATTAAGTCAATAAAAGCATACATTCTATTTAACACAGTTCATGTATAAGTAACTTTGGTTAAAAATAGTATGTATGTATGTATGTATAATTTTATTTATAAAGCACCACTTGGGTACGCAGCGCTGTACATTATAAAATACAGAGTGTACAAATAAGGGGATAAGAGCAATTATACAGATAATTAACAATTAAATACAATTCCATACATTAGTTAAGAAAGCATATATATAAATTATGGATAAATTGATACATGTGCAACAAGCCTTGACACATTAGGAATGAGATCCCTGCCCCGAAGAGCTCACAATCTAAAGTGTGGGGATGGGTACAAAGGGAAGATGCAATAAATTTCAGTATCACAACTGACCTGCATTTGTTCCCGCAATGTAGTAACCACGTTGCGACTGTTAATGCATCGTGTGAATGCGAGAGGTAAGTTGCAACCTTTTGCACAACTTTATAGTCACAATTGAAAAAGCTTTAATTTCGGTGCAAAAACGTGTGCAATTATCATCTCTAAATGTATTACATCGCTTGTACTGAGCTATTTCCAAAAGTCTTTGGAAAGGGTGAAAGTGATGCAAAATGAGTAAAAAAAACCATATACTACATATGTTAGCGCGGGTTTTGCAATTATTTTTCCCCTTAGCACAGGATATTGCATCTCCCTGAAAGTGCTTAAAAGGGGCTAACAATCATTTGTTGTGCTGTTGCTCAGAAAGGTAGGATAACAGTCTAGATTTGAAAGTATTAATGGATGTCACCTGGTGAAGCGAGAGAGGGATAGGGTTCCAAAGGTAGTGAGCAGCAAGAGAGAATGGTTTAAGGCAGGAGTAGGCAGAGTTTGTTGGGGGTTTGTGAAGATTTCCTTGTAAGGGACGGAGGGCAAGGCTAGGAACATAAGGGACAGATAAGTGGGGAGGAGCAGTAGAATTAAGGGATTTAAAGGTTAAAAGCAGGGTATTGAATATGATTCTTTGTTTAAGGGGAAGCCACCCTATGGCCTGCAGTATCATAATTGCGAGTTCTCTTTTGGAAGAGAGTGAGAGAATCCAAGTTGCCAAGTTTAAGATAGACTGGATAGGAGAGGCTGGGAGTCCAAGAAGTAGAATGTTACAGTAGTCGAGACGGGAGATTATAAGGGCATGGATGAGCATTTTAGTAGTGGAGCAAGAGAGAAAAGGGCGGATCTTGGCAATATTGCGAAGGAGAAAAAGACACGTCCTAGTGACATTGTTAATGTGATGATAGAAGAAAAGAGAGGAGTCAAAGATAACTCCAAGTCAGCATGCAGATTCAACTGGGTTAATGACCATATTGTCAATAAAGATATAGAAAGGGTGGACTAGGTCCTAGTTTAGGGAGAAAATGATTAGTTCCATTTTAGATAGATAGCAACACAAAGCGTGCGGCAGAGTTAAATGTACTGAGTTTATAGAGTACACACCTGAAAATTCTCCTTGAGAGAATTCACCTTATTTAAGGTGGAGGCGCACCTTTAAGGTGGAGGTGCACCATCCAGTATGTGGTTAAAAGCAAATGGCTCATTTACAAGATAGCATTACCTTACCCACGTACAGATCTCTACTGAGAAGAAGGTTGTCCTTCTCATTAAATACTTTCAAATGAGAACAAATGTGCAAAATATTAACTTTTGGGTATGATAAGGAAGGAAGATTTTATCCTTCAAATCCATAACTTAGTGTCAAAAACTATGAGATTTCAATGCAGAAACCAGGTTAAAGGATGAAACCTACAGTGTATCCCTTTTTAAAATCCAAGTCCCATTCTCAAGGAGAATTTTCAGGTGTGTACTCTATAAACTCAGTACATTTAACTCTGCCGCACGCTTTGTGTTGCTCTGTAACAATCAGGAAATGAAATCTCCTCTGAGCCGCACATCTACCTGGCTCCCCATTAAACAACACATTATATCCAAAATCCTTCTCTTAACATTTAAATACCTTCGCTCTGCTGCTCCTTATATTTCTTCTCTAGTGTCCTCATATGTTCCTGCCCGTACCCTCTGCTCATCCCAGAACCATCCCCTGTACAGATCCCCCACTCGGACTGCTTCCTCTCACCTTAAACCTTTCTCTCTTGTGGCTCCCATCCTCTGGAATTCTATTCCCCTCTCTCTTTTTTTTTTACAGGCCATGGCTTGGAGGTAGGTCTTAATATCGCATGCAAAATGTATTAGCCCAAACAATCTGTGTATTTCTCAATATTTCAGAGGGGGGCAAAAAACAACTACATAGATCCACTTAAAGCAGAACTCAAGGTTTAATTTTTCCCCAGGTAAAGTACAACTTTTTCAGGTCCCACAGTGACCTCCACCTATTTATGCAACCAGTGTCTGGTTGCATAAAGCAATGTCCTGGTTGCCACTTGACTGCAACCACTAGAAGCTTAATGCCTTAATGGAATCACTCGTCACGTGCTGGACTATGATAATTAGCCTTGACACCATAACATTCCAGATAATAGGGTATTTTTAATTTAGATTTTTAAAAGTCATTTTGGTCAGATTGAAATGTTAGGACGTTCCTGTCTGTGACATTAAAGTATGTAGATTTATTTCCATAACATGAACATCTTCTTTGTATTTCCTCTCTTCGTTCCTTTACTTGCCAGTAAATGTTGTCTCTTCACCTCGTGTAAGTCAATCCACTTGGTACTTTTACTGGAGTTTCTTTCATAGGTGTTGACCGCAGTCTTAAAATAGTTTGTTGTATGTGACATGGGTTATCTGCCACAGTGGGCAAAGGTAATACCACAGGAAAGTAATTTACTAATCTCAGGACATTTAACCACAGTCACAGAAACAAACTGAACACTGCGTGTGTAAGGACTCTCTCTCTCTCTCTCATTCTACAAATCCAAAGCACGAAGAGAGAACAATGGCTACATCGCTACATAAATATTGAGCCACTAACCAATGAGTGTTCCATTGAATAATGATTGTGTGGGGGAGAAAAGCCTAAATCTCATTCACTTGTATAGGTGAATGGGTAATACACCTCCTGTTATATTAAATTCCATGATAGTGTATAGCTTCCTACAGTCATTCGTGTAATTCATTTTTGTGCTGCATCTGAGGGCTGAAGTTGACGTTGTGGTCCCAGTCCAGCCCTGCCCAAAGTCTGTGACTAGCCCAGGACTGGCCAATGGGAAGATTCGCTTCTTGTAGAGCATTAAAAAAGTCCCGGAGTAAGAGGGGTGGGGCCAGATATACCAGTAGTTAAGACCAGGCAGTTTATGTCCTCATACTGATTATGAGAGGGGAATGGTTGGGAGGATTGGGTGAGTGTTTCAGGAGTATAGTTCCTTTAAAATCATATGTCAGTATATAACATGTTTATTTTATAATGTAGCTGGATTGTGGCATCCAATACCAATGTGTAAATACGTAGGTTTTAAGTATGGTGCATCTTTACTTATTGCGCACTAAAACCTTACTAAGAATAGAGACAGTGAGTTTGATACACAGAAGCACCGGACAAGTGATTTGTGTGTGAGAAGGATTTGTTATGAGCTGTTAATTGATATGTTGGAAGAAGTTCTGAGGGTCCACTGAGTCAGTGATATGTGTGTGTAGACTGGAGCAACTAATCAACAGAGCTATTCTTCTGTTTACAGTTTGAAGTTAACCAGAAAGTAATCTCCTACCCACCCTGACTTCATTTTCCATTTCATTTACCACCTACATCCAAGCTGTTAAAAGTATTCCGTCTTTGGCAAAGAACCGCGCCTTGGAAAGAGGAATCAGAAATGAAAAGGCATATTCATTGCCTGGATTCCAAGGTTGGATTTAGTCCCAAGAATAAAAGCTGCCGTAATGTCTTCAAGAGAAGCCAAGTTGACATGATACAGAAACTTCAGTTCTGATCGCTGGAAGGTGATGTGTATGTTCTGCAGATGCAAAAACTGCATTATCTTGGGTCTTTGCTCATCATATATGGTGACATGATAGAATATTGTGGAATAGAATTGTCCATATTGATATCTGCTTATGGTCTAAAGAAGAATTATAATTATAACTGTATAAACAATCTCTGCCGGCAATTTATAATCAAATTCAACTCAAAAAAACAACAACAATAAAACCTAGCCGACACTATTAAAGGACAAAAATATAAAAAAAATTACCCCCATTACATGTCCACACTTCCAGCAGCTGAAATCGCTTACTCTAATTTACAACTGTGCTGCCTTCCCTTAGATATCACACAGCAGTGCTAAAAGCCCAACTCCTAGAGGGCCCAGGGCCCTGATTAACATATCACTTGTCATTGGCTGGTGGGAATGTCTGTTACAACTTCTCTCCTCCTCCTCTGCCAGTCAAACAAACTTGAACTGTTTGGTTGCTAGGATGTACAGCCTACATAATCAAGCTTATCAAGGATGGGTGGAGGAGTGTTTTCTCGCATGCTAGTTTTAAGTGACAGTTACAGGTCACTGCGATTCCTTTATAAATGAGATTCCTTTATTAATGCGATTCCTTTATTAATGCGATTCATTTATAATGTGATTCCTTTTTAAATGCGATTCCTTTATAAATGAATACAAACATAGAAAAGATAATTAGAGAAAATGCATTTCTCATCTACACCCCCTGGATCTTATAACAGCTCTCTCCACTTCCCCCCAGCCCTTTGGCTTTTTAAATGAGGGAAGAGGCCATCCAGTGCTTTATATTAAAGGCATAGGACCTTCCATAAAAGGGGCGTGTTGGGGGTGCTATTACCACATGGAGGCTTGACCAAGCCTCCCAATAAATACATATAATACAAGGATTGTGGAAGCACTCCAATAAGGCTAATTTACAACTACAATTAACGAAGTGCTACTGATCTGGTCTAACATTTATACAACATAGAAAAGATAATCAATGCACATTCCTAGGCCCCATACAATATCATATTATCTGCACACTGGCATACTTTATAAACAAAGGGGTTTTAGTATACATTACTGTGATCACATGAATGAAAAGCCTTCCAACCACGTCAAGGTAACCCCAGTCTGGAAGGTCCTGACTTCTAACCTTTTAATTTCTTTTACTTCACTTACGATTAGCAAACTTTTGCATTTCTCATTCTTACACCCTGGATCTATATAACAGGCTCTCTCACTTCCCCCCAGCCCTTTGGCTTTTTAAAATGAGGGAAGAGGCCATCCAGTGCTTTATATTAAAGGCATAGGACCTTCCATAAAGGGGCGTGTTGGGGTGCTATTACCACATGGAGGCTTGACCAAGCCTCCCAATAAATACATATAATACAAGGATTGTGGAAGCACTCCAATAAGGCTAATTTACAACTACAATTAACGGAAGTGCTACTGATCTGGTCTAACATTTATACAAACATAGAAAAGATAATCAATGCACATTCCTAGGCCCCATACAATATCATATTATCTGCACAATGGCATATTTTATAAACAAAGGGGTTTTAGTATACATTTAAAAAGGTTAGAAGTTAGGGCCTTCCAGACTGGGGTTACCTTGACGTGGTGTGAAGGCTTTTCATTCATGTGATCACAGTAATGTATAATAAAGTCCCTTTGTTTATAAAGTATGCTAGTGTGCAGATAATATGATATTGTATGGGGCCTAGGAATGTGCATTGATTATCTTTTCTATGTTTGTATAAATGTTTGACAAGATCAGTAGCACTTCCACTAAATGTAGTTGTAAATTAGCCTAATTGGAGTGCTTCCACAATCCTTGTATTGTATCCTTTATAAATGTGATTCTATTCCTTTATAAATGCGATTCCTTTTTAAATGTGATTCCTTTATAAATGTGATTCCATTCCTTCATAAATGCGATTCCTTTATAAATGCGATTCCTTTAAATATGCAATTCTTTTTTAAATGCGATTCTTTTAAATGTGATTCCTTTATTAATGAGACTCCTTTATAAATGTGATTCCTTTATTAATGCGATTCCTTTATCAATGCGATTCCTTTATAAATGCGATTTCTTTTTAAATGAGATTTCTTTATAAATGCGATCTTTATCCTTAAGATGCAGGTACACGGCTGCGTCCTGACCCGAGGAATTGGCTCTTCTGTGCTGGGCCATACGTTGATGCAGTTGTACATCATATACACAGTGCAGTGCATTAAGAATGCTCTGATTTGTATGTGGGGGAGACCAAACAGCAACTGCATCAATGTATGGCCCAGCACAGAAGAGCCAATTCCTAGGGTTCAAGAGAGGTGCCAAGGAGGCAATTTATGTGAAAATAAAGAAACCAAGCCTAAATAGAGGTGGAGGGGTTCGACACCAACTGTTTGCCATGTACAATGCTGTTTTGACACCTTACCCTGGGCATTCCTATAACACCTCTTAGCCACTATGCAATCATGCCCTCAACACCTGGCTGTGATATGCTAATTGGGATTTTCCAGGGTACATAATTGCCACATATTCTTGTACAAGTCATTCTGAATTGAGAAAGCCAGTCGGATGACTAGCGAAATGTCTTCAAGAACTAAACTTCAAGTCCAGTTGATCTAATTGAAAACAACAGATATACCATGACCTGGATGAATGAGAACCTTTACAAACATTCCTTTTTTAATGCGATTCCTTTATAAATGTGATTCCTTTTTAAATGCGATTCCTTTATAAATGCGATTGCTTTTTAAATGAGATTCCTTTATTAATGTGATTCCTTTATAAATGCAATTCCTTTTTAAATGTGATTCCTTTATAAATGCGATTCCTTTTTAAATGCGATTCCTTTATAAATGCGATTCCTTTTTAAATGCGATTCCTTTATAAATGCAATTCCTTTTTAAATGAGATTCCTTTATAAATGCGATTCCTTTATAAATATGATTCCTTTTTTAATGAGATTCCTTGGTTAATGTGATTCTTTTATAAATGCAATTCCTTTATTAATGTGATTCCTTTATAAATGCAATTCCTTTATAAATGTGATTCCTTTTTAAATGTGATTCCTTTTTAAATGCGATTCCTTTATAAATGTGATTCCTTTATTAATGCGATTTCTTTATAAATGTGATTCCTTTATAAATGTGATTCCTTTATAAATGCGATTCCTTTTTAAATGAGATTCCTTTAGAAATGTGATTCCTTTAGAAATGCGATTCCTTTCTAAATGTGATTCTTTTCTAAATAATATTCTCTTCCTATGTGATTCTTTTCTAAATAATATTTTCTTCCTATCTGATTCTTTTCTAAACGATTCTTTTCTATGATTTCTTTATAAATGCGATTCCTTTTAAAATACAATTAATTTTTTAATGCGATTCTTCACTAATGTGATTTATAACTGATATCCAACAAGTTTACATGCTTTTTAATGCGATCGAACTTAAATTTTCCAACCTGAACGATCAAAATTCGATCTATTCTGTCACTTTTGGTTGATCTAATGCAAAAAGGAAATCGATTTTAAAAGCGATCAACCCACATTGGCAGGCCATGTCCTACAAAAGGTGGGACATGGGTAGATCCAGAGTGTGAACAGACTTATGACCCACATAATAGTAAAATCTTCTTTTACTTTCTAGTGTGAATGTTCCTACTTCTGTTTTATTGCTTCAGATAACTGACCGTAATTCTCATAAAACTCAGGCTAAACCTTTTTTCTGTGCGTTATTGAGTAGCCTGTTAGTTTATTCCCTATGTCCATATATAAATTGTCTGTTCCTTTCACTGGAGATTGACACTAACAGTCCTACACATTATTTTTTGTATAAAGAATTTCCCTCCGCAGCTGTCTCCTTCCTCCACTGTAAATCAGTCAGAATATCTCACACATTTTATTCATGTTGGAGAAACATTCCAAATTTGCCTTGGGCGCTTTCTCCACTAGACATTTAAAACATTTTGCCCATGATCCACCAGTTATGATATTCAGGGTTTTCCAGCTTACTAGCACTAAAGAAAAGCAAAGTTGACTTATAAATAGGAGTTACAAAGACCATTTTCTTTAATACACAAGAGCCATGAATATCCTGTAAATTATAACTATATCTTAAGGATGTCATCAGTTATAGTCTGCGCTAACCTATTTCATCAATGTTACATGTCACTTACTGAAGCTTGTGTGTTATAGTAAATACTGCACTCCCTGCTTTCAATTCACATTGGAATCCACCCTTGGACACATCTGCAAGTAGTTTGTATGTTCTCCCCGTGATTGCGTGGGTTTCCTCCGGGCACACGGTATCCCCCATAATCATAAAGACATACTGATAGGTTGTATGTGTCAAATAAATGTGCTTAGATTATAAGCTCTTCGGGGCAGGGACTGATGTGAATGTATACATGTAATTGTAAAGCACTACGGAAGATGTTGACGCTATATAAAGCCACAATAATAATTTATTGATCTCACTTTATACAGGCAGCCTTTCTGGTCTCAGGAAGGAGGAGCAGTAACTGCAATACAAGTGAACAGCAAAGTCCATATGCACACTCCCCCTGTGGGTGCAGACGTCTAGTTTCCCCACTTCAAAGGGAACAATAATAATAGGACAATAATGTGTTTATTGTAAGCGAAACATCAACAGTAACAACGTTTCGAGGGTATAACCACCTGATAAAGGGGGTTATACCCTCGAAACATTGTTAATGTTGATGTTTGGTTTACAATAAACCCACTATTTCATGCTGGAGTGCAAGTCTACATTGTATCATTGCTCAGTAACTGCAATACATTGTCAGTGGTTGCAGTCTAGGTCTTTGGTTCATGGGAATTTAATTCATTCTTTATGTCCATTGGATTTCTCAAGCAATTCGATTTGCAGAATAACTCTCAGACATGTGAGTCATAGGCAGTTTCACTGCTCATACAGATGGGATTCCCTTTGGTAACTGACATTCAGGTATACAAATGAAGTCCTTCCTCTACATAACTGGGAAAGCAGGTTGGCCATTCTGCTGTCAGTCTCTTTTCCCAGCACTTCAGACTGAACCAGAAAAGTGAAGAGAAGAGGGAAAAGTTGCTTTTTCGGAAAGACCAGAACTTTCGGTTACATCTCTGGCACAAACAACATTATATAAAGGGTACAACTGGCTCAGTATAGTGACCTCCATTATTTGGATTCACAATTCATGGGACACGCAACTAAACGTGACTCTATCTGTGTTATTTTCCTAATAAAAATCATTTGAACCTACAAATTACTGACCCTTTCACTCGGCAGAATAATGTGAAGCAAGTAGTTGCAGTGTCCAGGGGTAAAACGAACAAGATGAATGTGTCTAGAGGGGGATAGTGTATGCAGAGACTGTGTAAACAATCTTCCTGCAAAGCCAGTTTTGTTCTCATCACTGTCAAGCAAATGTGACCAAAATTATCACAGTAAACCATGTGGAGTAACATTGAAAAGTAAACAGTTGGCTTTTAATGTTTAAAAAGTAGATTTAACGTAATTATGTACCTTTCAGGCTACAATATGGGAGCTCTCCACATGTTATCTTTAGATCTTGGCAATCCAGCCATGTCTGCAGTGACATGTTTCATACAGTAGGTATAAAAGTTTTGAATGGGGCCCTGGCTTTGTGTCTTTTGTACATTCTGTTGTTTACAGTAGATATTTACCTTCTCAAGTGACAGTAAAGGAAAGTGTCAGAGACATGTCAGCTGTTATTTTATTAGTGATGACATAGAAATGACAGAAATGCCCTTGGCTGTCTATGGTGCTGCGCTGGAGCTTTATTAAGGGTCATTACTGTCCAAACACTGACCGCATCCTGATGCGAAAGCTCAGATTTTAACCCAGGGAATCAAATCTCTTGAACAGAAATAGAACTGCAAAGTCCCATAGCCACGTAGTGAAGGTGGCTATACAATTACAATTGACTATCCAAGTACAATCAATTACTGGTATGATATTTAGATTGGATTATCCCAAAAAAAATTACCAGCTGATTGGTTGTTCATGATGGTAAATCAAGGCACATTGAGTGCATTTTATGACACAATGAGTCAGGCTGAAATATTGTTTGGCTCTCACATTAATAAATACACATCTGTACGTGTGCAGATAGGAAAGGTCCAGAGTTGCATTTAATAGGTTGTACAATAACGGGCATTAACCAAACAGTAACATAGTAACATAGTAATTAAGATTGAATAAAGACATACGTCCATCAAGTCCAACTTATTCACTTTTTTTTTTTTTTTTTTTTTTTTTTAACCCTACCTAACAGTTGATCCAGAGGAAGGCAAAAAACCCCAGCTAAAAAGGGGGGAAAAATTCCTTCCTGACTCCATACGGCAATCGGAAAGTATCCCTGGATCAACCAGATCTATATGCATTAATACCAGTAATTCTCAATATTTTTTAATTCACCTATCAAAAAGGTGAATTAAATTAAAACCAGAAATTTTGTATTTCAAAACTTGAAGTTCAAGGAGCCATTATTTATGTTTTTGTTACTACAACAGAAAAAAGGGAAGTTAGAGCTGTTTGGCAGCTCTATCAAGTGTCAATTAGCAACGAACAGTGTGGAGCTGTGTCTATGTGAGGATTACAGTCCATTATACAATATTATCAGGGTTATTCAATAAAAGTTCTTATCGTTTAAAATGGTGCTAATTTTGCCCCAACCAATCAGATCTTATTTATCATTTGAAAGCTAACATCCGATTGGTTGGGGCAAAATGAAAACCATTTTAAACGATAAGAACTTTTATTAAATAACCCTGTATATATTTAGTATTAATACATCTCCTGGCCCCAAGTCATAACGAACTCTCTGGCTTTATAAAGAACCATAGAATTGTCCCAATGGTTTGTGTAATTGACTTTTGTTTTGTATAAATATTGCCTTAAAGGGGAATTGAGGGTCTAATACATCTGGAGGTCTGGGGATTCCTGTATGAAATGTTGTAGGTAAGTAAATATTGCAGTGGATATGCCCTGTAAGACTTAGGCCACACTACAATGGACTGGAATCGTGCAAGAAAGCGGGCGCAATTGTGCTGCAATCTACCAATCATGCATTATCGGAGCACATACGATTGCTCGAACAGGCTGGTGTGGCCTAGCCCTCACAAACCCAAGCTTAATTTATACATAGACTATATGGCGGTGATAAATATAGACTGTGTTTAGGGCTGTTTATAAGCTGTAGGTAAATTGAAGTTCCACAGTGGTAATGAAATATGGTTCTAAAGCAGAGTGACTGAGATGCAGAAGTTTTCTTTTCTGCATGGACCCCCCCCCACACACACACACACTCACACACCAAGTAAAGGTGAGGGGGCATGTGATATGTGATTGACCAATAATTCCTGCATTAGGCCACGGAATAGCCCACAGCTCCTAACCCTGTCCCTCCTGCTCTAAAGGAGTCTCTCTAAGTTTCTGTTTATTTGTCCTTACACATGGTGTGTGAAATCCAAGACCCTGAATTCAGTGTTTATGCTTTGTTTATATGAATAGAGCCTTTCATTTGAATTAAAGCAGTTAGTAAAACCAACAGATCTGAAGCTGTTTTTCTAGCACACGCAAATAAGTAACCTCGTACATGTGCAGATCACTCATTGTTCCCTTTATAACACTCGGCCTTTAAAATGTATCAACATAAATTGAACATAGATCTAGATAAACTAATCCACATACTCAGTGCATTATCTAGTTTCCTTCTCCCATTCCTTCGTACTGGAGCTGTCAAGTCAGTACTGGATGACCTGCTCATTCATGGCTCTAATCAAGACTGAGCTGTGAGAAAAGCAAATGTTAATCCGAGCTAGCGCAGATAGGCTGTGTTTAACATATAAATAAAAATGGATACAAGTCCAGGGCAATATTCTGAGCTTCCTGGCTTTTACCCAAAATAAATTTCAAACCTTCCTTTATACTTGTCTAAGGATAGTCCAAACCTTCAGCTGTTTTCTCTAAGAAGCAAGTTGCGGGGGTCAGAATTCCCCCTAGTGTAATGTGAATAATAGCACTAAGAACAAATGCTCCAAGGATCTTGTTTGTGAGAACACACAGTATAGTAAGACAGCTGAGGAGATGAGGTACAGCTGGACTGGAATAAATGAGATAAATAAAAAAATCCAGGGGATAAAGGAGAAATTTATATTTTATTTTAGGTCGGTATGTTATATGTGTAAAGCTTCACATACACAAGAAAGAATCCTATTGGATACCAAGGGGATTTCCAAATATCTGTCCCTGCATTCCTGCAAAATGACCAGTTCCATCTGTTGGTTGTGGATTGGTCATTCACATTAAAGACTCGTACCTATGTTAGATAAATTGTGGCTGGAGAAATTGCTCCAACTGGAATGTATCCCCATACAGATAGACCACTTATCACTTAGGGAGAAGATGGGGGGGAGCTGCTAGGTCTCCTGCAGCGCTCAGTAACAATGGCATCTCACTCCATTGGCATCTTTGGGTAATGTGTCAGGGAGGATCACCTAACAGTGCCATCGGTGGGGCACCACACACGTCAGATAGATGGCTGGAACATTAATTTCTGCCTGTTTTTATAGCAAGACGTGAGTATGAGGTTTGGACATGTCGTGTAGGGCTGTAAAGACAGTATTATCCATATACCACACATGTTATTTTAGCCATTTAGTCCATTTCCAACATTTATCATGAACAAAGATACCTTCAATGGTATCATCTCTCATTGACTAGGGGCTGGTATACACAATGCCATATTTTGGTCGGTCAGGCCAAAATATGTGAATATTACCAAATAGTAACGGTTATTCACAAAAATCCATTTAAAACAAGATCAGATGAGAACTGAATGATCCTATGCAAAAGATAACGTGTCGTGTAGACATTCATAACAGATAGGACACCACCATTGGAGAATGAGCTGTACAAGCTTTAGATGAAGAGACAGCTGAAATTGGGGAAACCCGGATCTATAACAAGTTTATACACAGTACCATGATCTATAGAAATTCCTGATTTGAACACATTAGCACCAGGAGTAGTTTATACAATCTGTCTCAAATTACAAGTATTAAGATGCACAATGGCTCAACAAATGGATACCCCTCGATCTTTAGCAGCTTGAGCTGTTATTTCCTTGGTCTACATTGTCTGTTGTACATTATTTTTCACTGAATATTTTTAGCACACATAGAAGCACAAACACAAGTTCACCCCCTAACAAACTTTAACCCCAGAACCTCATTATTTACCATTCTCCTTAGTGCTCCAGAAAAAAGAAGCCGCTCATTGCCAGTTATTTCCAGACTTGGAAAGACACAATATTGACATCATGGTAGAATTATTTAAAAAAGGGAACAAGATCAGAGGTAAGTAATTATCTTTTATTAAATCTTAGAAGGGAATGGTTAAAGGTAAATGTTTAAAAGTTATATTAAGAGACAATATTTGATTGTTTCTGTAAACAATACATTTTTCCCCTGGGAATCTGCATCATATTTTGAGCGATCGCCTATGCCAAAAAAACCTGATTAGCTTTGACCAGGAAGTAATAACTTTATTGAGACAAAACAGAAGAGGCAATAATCTGATATTTGAATTTGAAAACCAAAGCAGTAAAGTTGTGATAAAACGATTCCTACTATACTCAACCAGCTGTGCTACAAAACAAAGGCATGTTTACAAAAAGCTATACTCATTATCACAATACAATGATTTGCACTGTGTCTTTTAATGTCAACATACTGTAAGCTTACTAGATGGGGGGAGCTTGTGGGTGTGGTGGGCTGATTTGATATTGGCTGATGAACTGGAGGGCTGACTTGACACTGGCTGGTGAACTGGAGGGCTGACTTGACACTGGCTGGGCCAACAGCAGCTGCTGGACCCTTCAGTTCAACAGATACTGTTAGGTCAGCCCTGGTATATAAAAGTTGCCAGTGAGTATGTGGAAATGAATTTCCATATGCAGTTTGTGAAGGCTGCTGGTATGGGGCATGTTTTGGTTATGGTGGAAGTAAGGGAACTTCCAGTACTTCCAGAACTTGGTATCAAGTTCTTAAATTTTCTTTATGAGCTTTTTCTTTCCCAGATGGTAGAAGTTCCTACTAGACAGAATGCGTTGTTGGATCTGGTGATATCTAATAACCCTGAGCTCATTTTGGAGATGAGGGTAATGGGAAGCTTAGGGAATAGTGACCATGATATAGTGTCATTTAATATAGGTTGAAAAAAAAACAAAAATGCATTAGTATTAAACTATTACATTTCTAAATTTATACCTTTAGGCAACAAGTGTAAAAAAACGAGATCCTGGCTTAATGCTCAGGTACAGGGCCAGTTCTCTAATGAGGTACGGTAACGTGAGGCAAGAAACTGAGGCGACACACTAACAGAAACAGCAGCCAGGCTATTCCAAAAAAAATAAAACATTTTTGTAATTTTTTTGTGCAAATTTTTATTTTTTCGCTGCCTGTCACTGTCTCACTTACACACAATCTGCCATTGCTGGGCAGTAAGTGAGACAGTGACACTCAGGCAGCAAGTAGTGACATCAGCCGGCAGATGAATAGGGGCGATGGAATTACTTGTCTCTAAGTCTCTCTCAAGTGGGTTAGTGTGGTCTCTTTTGGTCACCTTGGAGGAAAGTCTGTCTTAGTCTAAAAGTGAGAAGATGGAGGGGGCCATGATTGGGCAGGGTGGGTGGGTCTGCTGTGTCTGATTTAGGGGGTGCTGAGATGGGGCATAGGGCCATGGGTGGGCTCTTGGGGGCAGGGCTAAGTTGATGAGGCCCGATGGGGTGTGCTGCTGCAATGAGGCCTGCCTGCCCTGGCCTAACATTGTTATGTAGCCTCAGCCCAAGCTTTTAGAATAATGGCATATAAACTTCTAATCCAAGATCACAATATTTTCCTATCTGCGATCAGTGCTTTTGTTCTCTTTCCTCATGACTCCCCTCCTCTCCCCCACCTAAGCTTAAGATGGGATTTGAATTGAGTACATGGGGTTGCATCAAGGAAAGCTGAGACAGCAGTCAGCAGTAAGATCTTGGCTTAAAAGTTAATATGGAGGGGCAAGTGCTCTAGTATCCTGCAATTGGGGGCAGGTAACAAGTGACCAGCTTTTTGTTTTAAGGGTGGGCATGCTCTTTGTTTTACACAAGGCTAAGAAGTAAAATAAATTAGTATTTACTTGGAAGGAGGGCTACAAAACACAGGTAAATTGATAAAACTGCAGAATTAAACAGGTAATTTCTCCAGGATGCTGCTGATTCCAGAGACTTACAGTTAACTGTTAATTAGCAGTTCTAAAAACCATACAGACTCATTTATATTTTAGTTCTCCTTTAAAGGGTATGTCCATTGTATTTTATAACTTTCTTTTTTACTGTCTGAGGGCTAGGCCACACTGTCGCGCTTTTTTTGCTTTTGTGCTTTTTTCACATTATTGAAAACGAGAGTTTTCAGGTGTGCTGTGGTTGCGATTTGCGTTCCACGTTTTAAATCACAATCGCATGCATTTTTCAATACTTAATGAAAAAACGCATGCACAAACGCAACAAAATCGCACAGGAAATCGCATGCGATTGCGATGCAGTGTGGCCGTGCCCTTACTGAAGAACTGGAGGAAAATGCATCTCTTACCTCCTGTTCTTCAGAAAATCTTGTAGGAGAGCAGAAGAAACTTACCCGTGGATCGCTCCAGCGTCGGCTTCTCTGACAGTCTCTGATGCATCCACACTCCTTTGAACTGTGTGCACATGTGTCGGAGTTTCTCTGCAGCGCTGGAACGATCTGGGTAAGTTTCTCCTACAAGATTAAGAGATAGTGCATTTACTTCCTGTTCTTCAGTAAGACAGTAAAAAAGAAAGTTATAAAATACGATGAACATACCCTTTAAATGTAAAATGTGGGAGAAATTCTTGGTGCTACTGGTCAGATAGTACATTTGCTGGCAGTTTACACGGTGTGTATGGTTTAATACAAATGCTACTGCACTGACAAGCAATTATACAGCTGGGAGCAGCAATAAACCATGTATTAACTGAGCTATGTATATAGCACAGGTGTGCAGCAAGCCTTGCATAATTACATGCTACTGTGAAAATTACAGGTATATGGTTTCACTCACTCCACAGGCCAACTCTGCTAATAACAATGGCACAGTTTTAGAGCCAATGAGCTTCATTTAAAGGAGTAAATTATACATATTTGCCTACAGTACATTTAAACATCAGCTACACATCTTTTACACAAGAAACTAATGCTGCACACAGTGTAGCACTGTATGTAAGTATGAACAGAGTAACCAGACATTACAAAGGATGGTTTTGCACATTATTATCATTTATTTTAACTGGATAATGTAAATATCTGGGAACCTAGTTTAGCTGTAATCTTAGTTTATTTTATGTCTAAAACATGACATGACATTGCCTGATCTAAGTTTTTGTAGGGGACTTATGGCTCTGCCACACTGCCTTGTTTTAACACACAATCTGAGGGCTAGGCCACACTATCGCGTTTTTTGCGCAATTGCGATTTGCGTCCCACATTTTTAATCGCAATCAGATGCGTTTTCCTATACCTAATGAAAAAACGCATGCGCAAACGCAATGAAATTGCACATGAAATCACATGCAATTCCCTGTGCGATTGCATTTGCGGTGCAGCGTGGCCATTCCCTGATTGTGTGTTAAAAGTCGCACACTAGTGTTGGCCAATTGTTGCGGCCACACTAGGTGCGCTGCCATGCGCACTAGCTCTTCCGGAGCGCTTGGACACGCTGAAGTGTGGCCTCGGCCTCAAGAGGGAGTTTGGGGTGCAGGCTTATTCTCTAGATATTTCAGGGGGTGTTGGAGGGGAAGAGGCGAGTTGCCCCTATGTTTTTTGTATCAGCTTTATTAATAATTATTGGCAAAGTTTATATTTTGAGTTTGATTTACTCATATTTTTTGCATTATATTGGTGTTGGCGGAGATAGCATTGACTAAGGAGCTGCAGCAAGTACTTTTTGTGTGCTGCTCTTTAAATGAGGGAGGAATCCTTTGCTCAGTAGGGATCTGAGCAAGTTTAATTTATCCAGTAGGAATGACTGATAAGCTAGTTACACACCATGCAATGTTTTGTCCTGGCTGACCATTCGCCACTTGCGAAAAGTAGCCACAGATGACAGTTTGCCACAACTGATTGTGCGTTCCCCTGTGGTTTATCGTCACACCCAATTGTCTGACCTGGAAGAACAAGCAACTGATATCAGCCGTAGGCACCCGCAAAAATGCAGCAGATTTTTTGGGAAGAGCGACTGATACATGGAAATATCAGTTCGGTCAGAACAAATAATGTGCTTGTGTATATCCAGCCTTAGAAACATTCCAAGGAAGTGCTGCATCCTGGGAAAAAAGGGCCATTCTATACCTAGTTATGCGTAATATAGTTGAACTATTTAAAAATGATGCCTTATTGCCTTTTCCTCTTTCACCGGTTAAACTAGAACATTTTTAATTTCATAATTTTGATCTTGAACGTGTGTACAGTTTGACCAGACTACACCTCATTACACCAAGTCTCATGAATGATTCACAATGACGCACAGCTTTCCCATAAGGCTAATTCATGTCTGTAAATCAGGCTACATTGCAAAGTGTATTAACTCTTATCCCCTTCTTCATAGGGCAGTGGTTGCGCTTGTTCAGACTTGATTTGCTGGATCACTGTGGACATATTCAGGCAGTACAAGTACATAGTCACAGCACTGTCTGTTAGCTGCCCTGCACCATGAGAGAACACATAGGTTGACACTCCTATAGGCTGGCCCTGAAACCCACCATAATTATATTCATAGAGAATATATATTCATACATAGTACCAGTATCAATAAAAATGTGTTTTTTTCCAGTGTGTATTAAGATTAACGGTATTATTTTAAAGTAATGACATTTCAAACATTAATCAGAGACCATATGGGTTGGGCTAGTGTTTCTGCCATGATGTGGCCTTGTGCCTCATATTGCACCTTTGCAGGGGCAGTAAATAGTTATCAGGTATAATGGGAAGGGGGTCCCCCTTATTAACTTAGTGCCATATTTAAACAATCGCAATCATCGCCATTTCGCTAAGGAAGGGCATTGCAATAGCAAATAGTGTTATTATCAACGTATAAAGCGGATTGTTTTTCCCGCGGCGTTGTGTGGCAGTAACATCGACGTATTCATTGCGTTAAGTCCAGTATTGCAGTGAAAAGATAAATGGCACCATAACATCTTCCAATACCAGACCAGGGCTGTGACGGGGAATTTACCAACATTAAAGGGGAGACTTTAACAGAAAAACCACTTATGTACATTGATTGATTTGGCAATAGAGAAATTCAGAACCTCGAAAAGCGAACATTGGAAAATCGGAAATCGATGATCTTACTACAGTTAAATGGCATGTCCAGTCTTAAATAACATTTTAAATGTAGTGTAAGATACCCCCCAAACCCCATTTTCGCATTATTCAAAAGTTCCAAAGATGTGCCTGAAGGACCTTACCTAACCTGGTCCCTTGCCATCTGGGTACCGCCCCCTGCTGCTCGTTTCGAGCAAGAACAGTAGCAGTGAGGCACATTCTGGTTGTGGCTGTCAGGTAATTGGGCGTGACATCACCGTCACGCCTTTGACTGACAGCCGCGACCAGGAAGCAGAGAAAGTAGTGCTGCAGAGTAGGGAGGGACCAGATCAGGTAAGACTCTTCAGGGGTATCTTTGGAACTTTACTACAATGCAAAAATTGAGTTTGGGGGTAGCTGAACCTAAACATAAAATGTTATTTTAAAGGGCATGTCCACTCACAAAACTATAATCCCCCCCATTACTGGCCCCACTGTGTAGTGATTAAAAATCCTTACGTTACATCCCAGCTCCAAATGGTTCTCCTGGATTCCCCCCCGCCCTCCTCAAAGTCCTGAAATGGCCACCAGGAGGATAGCAGGCCATATAGGACTCTGCCTCCTGTCTCTCCTCCGGGAGAATTATGTCCTGCGCACTGCAGGCCTCCCCCCCCCCTTTCCCTCCCGTTTTGCAAGCCTCCCCCTACCATTAAATCCCTTTGCCCATTAGTAGCTATCCTGCCCCCAGCCCCAACCGCCATAAAAATTTTACAGGAACTCCCCTGAACTTTACTTACCTTACCTCTCTCCCCCGGCGTTCTCAGCAGCCGGCAGCTGCATCTGTGATTGGCTGCCTCTCAGCCAATTACAGACGTGGCTTCTGGTCCTGCCCCCTGCTTGCAGTTTCATGTAAGCAGAGGGCCGGTACAGTACGCTGCGGGAAAGAGGTAAGGTAAGTAAAGATTGGGGGAGTTCCTGTAAAATCTTTTATGGCTGTTGGGGCTGGGGGCAGGATAGCTACTAGGCAAAAGTCCAAAAATGGAGTGGACATGCCCTTTAATGCTTGAAAAAAGTCCAACACCCCCCTGGACCTTTATTTGTATTAGTAAACACTCCACAATAAACTGACACCTTCCAGGGACTCACTGGCAGGCTAGATATATAGCCACGTTATGGCCACCTGGCGATTATAAAAGGCTGCATGTAATGCAATTAAACACATCGCCTCCTATAATGCGATTGAGCGGTTAGCAAGGCGGCGATAGGTGGTGGTAATGATTCTTCTACACCGGTTATCGTGCTTTATTAATTGCGTTAAAGGCTATGTCCACCCCTAAAATAGAATTTTAATATTCTGCTCCCCTATGTCCCCCAGCCCCCAACCGCATGTTTTGTTTTTTCAAAAAGCTCCCCAAACTCTTACTTACCTCCCTCGATCCTCCCCCGCACTGCCGGCCCTCTGCTTGCGAGAATGCAAGCAGAGGGGCGGGACGGCAGTCGCGTCTGTGATTGGTGAGCGGCAGCCAATCACGGACGCGCTGCCGGTCATTCAGTGCAGCGGAGGAAAGCGGAGAGGTAGTAAGAGTTTGGGGAGCTTTTTAAAAAAACAAACATGCGGTTGGGGCTGGGGGACATGGGGAGCAGAATATTAAGGGGGTTTATGCTAGGGGAGGGATAGTAGAACGGGAGGGAGAGGGAGGGGAGAGGGAGGGGGGGAGGGAGAAGGGCTGCAGCACGCATGGCAGGAATCTCCGGGAGGCCAGGTAGCAGGCAGTGTCCTATATGGACCTGCTAGCCTCCTGGTGGGCAGTTTTTTGGAATTTTGGGGGGGGGACTACAGGAGAACCAGATGGAGTTGGGATGTGAGGTAAGGATTAAACTACACTACATGGTGGGGCCAGTAGTTGGGGGGATTATAGTTTTGGGGGTGGACATGCCCTTTAAATCGAATTCTGCCGAACACGTCAGCGATCATGGCGGGAAAAAGTTAACTAATTGCAGTAATAATAATGAGGCACAGTTCTTGATGGAGATATAAACTGCAGGTTAACATGAGTCTGTTTGCATTTGAAAATAAAAAAATCTATGTTGCAAACTGAACCTAGGACTGAGCAAACAGAGTTGAAAAAGAAAGCATTCACTATGACAGAGCTCAGGGGGACAACCAGTTTGACAGCCCTGTCCTACCTTATGGTAAACGGAAAAATGACAATGAGTCTGCCTATCTTGTAGCCTTTTATTTAGAGAATTCCTTTCATTTCTCAGAAACGTAAAAATGCCATTAACGTACCAACATTTCCCTACTCTACTGTTCTATTGTTCTACCTGATAATCTTATCTTCTATTTTATTGATAAGCACAGGTGCATCAAGGTAAGTATCCACTGTAGAGAAAAAAGTGACCTCTGATCATAGTAACCTGACAAAGCTGGATTAACTTAGCTGGGTACACACCAGAAGATATTTTCGGCCGACCGACCTATTCACAGCCAAAAATATCTCCTGGTGTGGGGTGGCCGGCCACCACCGACCTCGATCATCCGTTCGTCCGGATCTGACGTGTCGGAAAATCCTGATCCCCTATGGGACCGAACGGTTGATCGTTTCCCGATGGACATTTGTACACACAAGAGATCTTTAAAAGATGACAGAATCTGCAAGATGTTGGTTCAGCACTCATGCCTTGCAGTGCTGAGTTCGATTCCACCCTTGGACACATCTGCAAGGAGTTTGTATGTTCTCCCCGTGCTTGCGTGGGTTTCCTTTGGTTTCCCCCACAATCATAAAGACATACTTATAGGTTGTATGTGTACATAAAGTGATTAGATTGTAAGGTAGGGGCAGGGCCTGATGTGAATTGAGTAAATAATTGTAAGCGCTGCGGAATATGTAGCGCTATATAAGAAATAAAATACATACATACATACACTACACAGTCCCGAGCTATGTAAATAGGGAGAACGCTCGGGACTGCACATTTCCTTCAGCCTTAGCCAACTCCCTATACCTTTAGTTCTTAGTGGAATTTTCAGGTAGTTCTGAGCAATCCCAAGGCCAACGGTGAAGGTTCAACGGGATTGTCTCTTTGCTAATGTGTGAACCCAGCTTAACGCTAAAGGGATGATTTTAAATATGTTATCAATTCCATTGGAAATAATTGTTAAAATAATATGCAGTATTCTTGTCCCTCACATGGAATATGAGAGCGTGTTTTCCATTGGAAACCAATAGCCTTCACCACTTGCTAATTTATATTGTTGATAGGCAGTCATGCTTAATGCAGAGTAGGAACAATATTATTTTTGGCCACTGGTCTCTATAGAAGCCCCGGAGCCTGAGAGCAATGTATGAGTGATCGATCTGCTGACTATTACTAGGCCATGCAATATTTTGTTTTCCTTTTTTTTCCTTTTTGCTCTTTTTTATACTTATCAGTCCTGCAGTGTTTTAATCACTCTATTACAGAATTGTGGGTGTGTGAAAGGTAATTTTAAGCCACATGCAGCTCCTTTGAGACCCAATTTATTTCATAGTAGCACAAAATTGAACTTAAAAATAAAATCATTTTAATGTATAAACGATTTCCAAATATTTTTGACAAAATGGGGGGCCTGGGACAAGTAAAACTTTGGACAGCCCCTGCTTGTAGTTACGCCCCTGCACATTTAGTTTTTATTATGTTATAAATCATTATGCAAATATGGTTATCCTCAAAAAACACTGCAGTTCCTCCAATAAACAATAATTATATGGGCTCACCATCTTTAATGCCATTCATATGTTCGCTTGTTTTTCTTTTTCTCGTATACAGCTGTTTGGTATTACCAAACACCTGTGTTTTGTCTTTTACTTTTGTTGAATCAGCAGAAATCTTATCTGGCGAAAACCTCTTCATTTACCAGTAATCTGTAACATCAATTGACTGAGTAACAAGTGAAAATGCCAAATGAATCTTATTCCAAAAATGAGCCCTATGGAAAAAAAAAGTTACACGTTCATTAGGCCAAGCACCTGCGTGTTTTTACTTATCTTGTTTTGCAACCAGATTGCTGTAACCAGGCGGTCTCCCTGGCCACTTCATCTGCTGTTCCTGCAAAGCCTCTTGCGGAATTTACTTTTGGCAAATCCCACAGTTCATAGTGCTACAGTTAAGAGCACTTACTATGAATTTCAAATATACTTTAGGAGTTCTGCCAAGTTTTATCATTTCTGTTTTATGTCACTCTTGTTAGGCTGTTTACACACGACCAGGTCCCTCCCAATCTTGCACCAGACTGCATGCCATAGACATTATGACAATGCTTGCTTCCTGACAATCATCCCTGACACCAATGTTTGTCAATCTGTCAGACAGGCATACAAAAAACTGTGCAGCAATATTCCTGCAAGATTTTTTATACACAAATGTTTGAGATTACCCGGCATATCAGTTTATCTGCACATGACAGATAATGAAAAAAATTGTTGTAAACTTATATAGTCCTGTGTGTACAAGGCCTAACTTTTCGTGGTGGGAGTCATACAAATATGTTCATAGTTAGCAGTCACCATTGTCCAAGGGAATTGTGTCATTTGGTTGAATAGGAAAACTTAAAGGACTTCACATTGTAATTGTGTACGAGACAGCACACATTTTATATAGCAACAACAGAAACCCACACACTGCTCCTACTAATAGATGACTCGATCTGGTTATTTAAAAGAGAATTATACCTATGCAGTAACTGGCTTCTTTCTGGCTCCTCCCACAGGCATTGTCACTGACAATTCTCCCATCTCTAACATTGGATAACATATGTTAATGAGAGAGGGGGAGGAGCTTGAAAAATGTCAGTTACTGCCAAAAAGTAGTCTTTACTGCTTTAAGGGAGTAAGGTGTGTTAGGGCCAATAGTCGGGAAATAAGCAGTATCTTTAGGTCTTGCCACAGTTTTGGTCCTTGATGTGATAAGATTTTGTACTGTGTTTCTTGTCTTTCAATAGTGTAAATTGAATTTGAACAGCAGGCCCCACATTACTGTCTGGCAAAGGAAGAATTGATATTCTAACTGGATAAGAGAAATATTTATTTTCTTCTTTTACGATTTTTGTCCCTTACTTTAAATGTGTTGTTAAAGTTTTAAAGAAATAAAAAAAAAAACACATCCAAACCTTTTCTTTTTTTGGTTTATGTTTCAGTTCAAAAACCAGCTCCTACGCTTAACACCAAATTCCTTTGTGTCAGTATGTCATGAGACCTGGGAATGAAATTGCTCTGAAAACAGCATGACATGTAGCACCACATTACTGTACTCTACAGTACATTGCAACACACACAACTTAAAGGACATTACTGTTCTCTGTGGTACGTTACTCAACATAACTCTTATACTAAGAACAGAAAAGCACCATGCACATCATTCTTAAATACCTGTGTATTTTATTTCTTCATATACAGGGTATACAAACAGTGTAACGTTTCGGTACACAAGCTGTACCTTCTTCAGAAAAAAGTACAGCTTGTGTACTGAAACGTTACACTGTTTGTGTACCCTGTGTATGAAGAAATAAAATACACAGGTATTTAAGACTGATGTGCATGGTGCTTTTCTGTTCTTGATATTTGACCTCCAACCATGGTCTGCCATTGCACTCAGCAAAAATTGACTTTTGAACTTTCATAGGTGTGTGATTACCTTTGCTGCTTTGCTAACTCTTATACTGAGTACACACTATTAATTTTCTTTCAACATACATGATTGTCGAACCGGTGACTGAGATCGATGGTGGCCGCCTGCAAACATCATCCGATTTTTCTGGCCAACCAACTGATACACGGTAATATCGGAAAAATTAGATGAAGTACCCAGCCTTAAAGAAAATGACTGTATGGTACATAACACAGCCCACTACATAGTATAGAACATGGAGCGAAGGCGATGATCATCTGATCAAAGGGGAGAAAAAAACAAAGCGTAAACTGATGCACTTGGTGGAATAAGTTTTGCTATTGCATTACAGTAGCTGATTTGTGTCATATGGTTACTAACCCTGAGGTAAGGGTTTCCTAGGAGTCTAGTACTCTAGGGTGTGGATGTGCATTGGAAAACTGCTGAGAAATAGCCCACTACATGGACCACTCTTTATTTTGCCTACAGATCCTTCTGAAAAAGTTGTCCTACCAATCTAAGGGGGATACTAATGGCAGGTAGGGACAGGTCAGATCTACAACCGTATCATCTACCTATTAATCCCCAGGTACTGACTAAATAGATAGGATTACCCTAGTCTTAAAACTCTGCATGCTGTATATCATGGGAAGCTCCCAAATTGTAAAATACAGTGACTATTCATGGTCTTGTTGCAGTTTTATCCACCCTAAAACTTTTCCATAAATAACCTGCCAGTCCCATACTTGCTGCTACAGTTCTCACTTATAGTTCCTACAAGACTTCACAGTTTACCACTCCCAGAGAGTGACGCCCAATTGTATCAGTGTTATCTGAATAATAGACATTAATATATGAAATTGATCTGGGCTATGTGTTTCATATTATCGTACGGAAATTAGCAGTACCACAGGCTACAGACAAGCATCCTTTCCTGCATTTTACTTTTCAATGCAAGGTTGGGTGATGGGGGGGATGTATGTGCCAGGGGAAGGGGTGGTACTATGGCACAGGGTTGGCTCAACAAAGAACACTCTTTGGCTGCTGCCATGAGGCTTTAATGGACTTGTACTTGTTCTCTTTGGAGGTCACTAATCCACACATCAGATTAGCCACTATAGAGTGTTAATAGGAAGCTAAAGACTCACTTGACATCACTTGTGCACCTAGTGGGCAATTTGCAACATTGTAATTGTTCACCTGTGTGACATTAGCATTTAACTGGATTAAACACGTCACAGTCATTAGATTTACTCTGCTCCCTACGGGGAAATCCTGTATTGCAGATAACTGTACCAGCAGTATCAGATCTGAAAAGAACTATTCAGTCAGAAAAGTTCCATACAAGACTACAGACTCCTGTAGTAGTTAAACAGTACATGGGAGAATCACATGTGCAGGGGAGACCCAAAATAAAAGGCAGTTCCACTCATTCACCCTCTCGCTGCAAATGTGTTTCCATAATTAGTTAGTTCCCAGTGCAGATAGCAAAGAATAGTGACTGTGTCTGGTGGAGAAGAAGGGGGAGGTAGGGACATTGAAAGAGGTGGGGGGAGGAGACACAGAGGGAGAGACAGACTGGAGATAGCACTGAATTCTCACTGAACTTTTGTCTGTTTCTCAGCTGCTGACCAAAGAGGAGATTTCTTTTCTTTGCTGTTATTTTCCCCTTAACTGACACTTTTATTTTTCCAAGTTCTCTTTTTTCGAGGAATTCTCTAAAGTCAACCCCCCCATCATCCCTCCCTTCTCTCTGCATCCAATGCCAAATCAGAGGAAAACATCTGGATTGTGTTTCTGAAGGAGGGAATGAGCTGAAAAAGGGAAAAGTCCAGCAAAAATGGGTGTAGCGAGCACACCCAAGAAAGCCCAACATGCATATCTGGGAAGTGGGTATGCAAAGCCTAAGAAGGATCCAAGATGCTGACTAGTGAAGAGCTACATGCTAAGGGGGGTCTTGCCCTGTTTGTAGGATCTGGTTTCTGAGTTTCTAGCCCTGGGTCTCATTAACTGGAGGGTCCCCAACCCCATATCAAACACGACCTCCACTGTGGGATTTATAGGGATATTTTGGGAAGTGTGGATCAAAGTGGAGTCAACCATCAACTAAATTGTCAGCATCCCTGTAGTATCCTGGAGACACTCAGTAAGAGCATCAACGGTAAGTTCTAAAGGCCAGAACAAAGATATTCAACTAGCTGGGAAATGTAGTAACCACAACTGCCAGACAACTGCACATTTGCAGATTAATAAAACTGAGTGGCTCATTACTCATGCACTACATATGGCAGCACTGCTGAAATATAGAACTACAAAGAAATGTTCTGTGCATGAATAGGCCAGTTCCTAATAGAGATTACTGGCTCATACTGTACCTTTCAATGGAGACAGCTCTATGATATCTATAATGGAATGTGTTCTGTCACAATGTTAGGAGCTTGTTTACCCTACATGGTACATATAATGTTGATAACATGCTTTATAGTTTGTAATATGGTAAAGAACGTTTTATTCAGAGACGTTTAATTCATGATCTTTATGAAACTCTTTAGGGGGTTATGTACCAAGAAGTGTAAACTTTGCCGTTCTATTAATCTGCAGTAACCAATCAGATGTTGGCTTTTTATTGGTCTACTGCAGTTAGATAACATCTGATTGGTTGCTACAGATAAATAGCGCAGGAAAGCTTTTGCACCTCTTGGTACACAATTGTGTATGAAGTTAAA